>JAINUG010000002.1:2233959-2253959 GCA_029706075.1 Aldrovandia affinis
GTGAGCATTTTAACCAAGCCAATAAGAAGACATTGTACTTCGTTAACACGATTGTAATTCAGCACACCTGCTTTTGCCCTGCTGTATAAAAGTGTGTGCTCTGTTTTGCAAGGAGGATAAATTCCGTTACAGTCGGAGGGAACCGTGCCAGCAACCATTGGTCGCGCAGTTCCGGCACGCAGTGCCCTCCACATTCCACAGCGAGTGGCGTATTTTACGGCATGCTGACGATACCAGCCTGATCAAGGACAAGCGCTGTCCCAGATCCCACACTCTTCCTCCTCATTCTCATCCTCCCAACACGCAGGCAGACACCTGGAGCAACTAGACCAGACCCTGCTTCGTAGGCCTCTTTAATCGAACAAGCTTAAGCCCCAAATGGAGACGGGACTCGGGTTCACATTGATGGCACCCCTTGGCCCCTTCCCCCACTTTGGTTCCAGTCAGTCCGCTCTTCCCTGAATCCAGTTGTAACAAACTACTTTAAAAGGTCAGCTCCATTTTGGAGGGTGCAAACTTTGACCTTTAACGCGATCAGTGCTGTGACAGCACCGTGCAAAAGGGTCACGACCTACACCCTCAAATCCCGCTTGCTCGGGCCTGAGTGGTACAATTCCTACAAAACACTTCCAGAAAGCTCCCCAACTGATATTTGATAACCCACAGCCTTCTGGTCACAGGTCTGGTACTCAAACCACTGTACCACACTATTAATCAAATGCCTGCTTATAGACCATGATACCAACACTTGCACTCAGCTTGATAAAATCCATCTACCCTCGAGTGCAGTGGTCCAAACCCTCTCCCCAGGGACCCCCAGCCGGTCCATGTATTTGTTCAATTCCACCACCAGCACACCTGATTCAACTAATCAAAACTCATTAAGCAGTTAACTGGTTGAATCAGATGTGCTGGTGGTGAAATTGAACAAATACATGGACCGGCTTGAGGTTCATGAGGAGAGGGTTTGGGAACCACTGCTCTAGCCCATTGTGGGAGAAAAAAGAACAGCAGTGCACGATATCACGATGGCAGCCCTCTCTCGTCTCCTGAGCTGACCAGCCCCTCACGCCCCCAATGATCCCATTGGTGACATCATTGTGTGTCACTGGTGACCCTGTCCCCTGGCAGAACGAGGTCACAGTACAGCAGTCCGCGAGCCACACATTTCCGCCAGAAGCCGGCCATGAACACCAGCACGGTCTGCGCCCAACACGGACGCCAGCAGGGTTGGCACGCAACACCCTCCCAGCGACAGAAGGGCCCGTTAGTTGGGTAAGGTCATCTTGACCTCAGCAAACAACGTGACTGGATCCACCCCAGGCATTTGCCTGACATCACCAGAGCATGCTGCCCTGAGCTACTATATTTGCTGCCCTCATTCAGCAAAAAAACGACAAACACAGAGCTACAAAACGAAAAACAAACGTGTCTGCGAGTTTACTCGAGCGAGACTCAGTGGCTAAAGCCCTTACACTCAGGTGCAATGTCTACCATTGTATTACTGCACTGATCTCTTGTGCGAACTATGATTGTTCCTACCATGTATTAATGCACATCTTGTAAATTGCTCTGGATAAGAGCATCTGCTAACTGCTTAAAATGTAATGTTAATGTTTCACTCTGTGACTTAAAAGAAATAATAATTGTTTCAGATTTTTTCCAGTTTTTTCCCCCAATTTAGTGGCCAATTATACCCTTTATTTATTTTAATTTGCCCACCCCACATGACTTCGCCGCTCGTCTCTACGAGGCAAGCTAATAATCTGAGGGCAGCGAACCCCACCTCCTTTGAGACAGAATTCGCCCACCCACATTCTGGAGTCACCCTTATGTGCTTCTCACCCTCCCCCCTTCCCCTGGGGCGGACAGCCAAACGCCGCCCGTAATCGGGGCTCCCCACCAGGGCTGGTCTGGTACCGTCGGGTTTCGAACCGTGACCGTGATAGCCAGCTCACACTCGTAAAGGACCAGCCAATACGGGTGCGTTAGACTGCTACGCTATTGGAGGCCCACGCTTCCTGAGAGATTCAGGCAAACCGCTCTTCTGCCGCTAACAACCTCTCCTGGGTCTACCAGGGAGTAAATACATTAATCACACTGCCACATCGCAACAAGCCAAGGCCCTACCCCTGCCTTGTTCTGATTGGACAACTACAACTCCCAGTGTTCACCGGGGCAAATCCAACAGGCCATACCAGCAGGAGTCTCTCTCTTACACAGCAAAGGAATGGAACATTGCAGTGTATACAGATCGGTCTAATCATGTGAAAATATGTGCCTTCATTCGCATACATAAACGTGCCTTCGTGTGCTAGAATATCCACACACACACTTTCTGACCATATATGGGTAACATAGTGTGGTATTGTTGAAGCTTAGTGTAACAGGCTAAGATCTAGGTTATTATTTAGGAGGCCAAAACAAATGTCACGCAGTGACATTTTCAAAACAGTGATCAATCTTTCCCATCAGCCCGAGCTTCCTTTGTGTCCGGGAGAGTACAACCATGGAGTCTCCTCTCTCATCCCAGAAACAACGCACGGTTCCCGAAACACCCTCCTCCTGCCAATCAGTCAAACAGTCTCTCGGTTGCATTACCCACAGTCCGTCACCAAAAGATACAGCACCCTGTGATAATAATAACATAGGCATGCACTAACTTTTTTTTTGAAGAAGATAATAGGCCCTTTTCTTTCACAACGGAGAAGCATGTCATAAACACAGGAAATATTGCTGCTTTAAATGTTTTAATGCTTCCTGCTTCCGTTGCGGTTCCTGCAACGCACGCTCTGGCCAGTGTTGACTTCCAGTAGGGAAATATGCAGCTATGTACTTTGATGGGTCAGGGCGTCTTTCCATTTGCATGGAGGCAGACATCTGAATAGGCCGTGACGGAGTGCGCCAGGAACACTGTGTACTTTCCTCTAGCTGAGGGTGAGGTCAACACTCAGGACAGACGCTGCGCAGAAGGTGTGCAACTGTCACTGCACACACCTGGAGGAGTTTCCATTCAGACCATGCTATGATGTGCTGTAGGCCAGCCTTCAGCTTCTCATGGTGTGCACATATAGCCTTGCTCAGGGAGCAGGGCAGACAATTATGGCACACGCTGCGGGCATGGGATGTGGAGCACAGACTCCGCAAGTGTACAGTAATTCACATGGCTAGTCTGTCCTGTATTACACATTGCCGCATTTACATCTTGAACAATATTAAGAACTGAACAAATCTGTAATTTCAGGACCTGGGATGGGGCAACGTCCAAGATCAGTCACCCTTTCAGAACGAAAGCACACAGACCGACAGCACACTCCCCTCCACAGATTTACTGTCCACTGCAGGGACATGAAACACATCCGGGAGACCAGGGGTGGATCAACATTAGAGGTTTGGGAGCAGAAATAATTCAAAAAGGACATCATTTATTAATAACACGGGGGAGGGGGGGGCTCTGGGATTCCAGGAAGGGGCTGATTGAGTGTTTCTGTGCTGACAGAGGGGTGTGACTCTTTAATCTTACCCCCCTCGCGCAGGCCCATGGCAGGAGGAAAGGGAAACATGGTCACCGCATCCCTTCATAATTGTTCCGATGCAACGACATAAATGCTGAGGGGAACTGCAGCAAAACCCTCAAACATTCTTTAATGAGGAAGAGTGTTCTTTAGAAGTGTTCTTAGTGTGCTTCTAGCGTGTTCTTTTCTAAAGCCAAAGTCTTGCACCCTAACTGCCCGCAGAGCTGCCTGACTGCTTTAAGTGGTTTCAGTGCCACAAGCACTAAAACAGGACACAGCAGTGAGGACACACAATATTAACAGAAATTACGTTGAATGGAAAAACTCCCTGCACATCTCACATTCATGACACATTCAGCTATATAAAAGCAGTCACCTCACACAAACAGCACCCATAATCCCCCTCTGCTCGGTTTCCTGTGTCACACAGATGGATTGTGGGTAATGGTCCTGCCACCAATGGGTGGGTCCCCCATCACAATGGCGCCGTACCCATGTATCGAGCCACTTAACCCCACTGAGAAAGAGGAATCAGCTGTGACCATGCGGGAAGTCCCAGTACGAACACCTAAAAGCGGACTCGGGAGTCCTGCGTGGGCCTCCTCCGCTGGACAGAAATAGCACAGAGCACCTCCTAACGAATGAGTGGTGTGCGCGAGTGACACCAGCCCGAAACATTCTGCCTCTATAAATAGACGGACAACAGGAGTCCCAGCCCATAAGCTGGGGCCTATCTGTAGGTCAAACACAAACTAACACCTACTGTAAAAAAAATTAAAAAAATAAAAATAAAATAAAAAAAAAGTCTTTTCATAATCATACTGAGATGGAACTAGAATACGCACACACCTAGACCCACACACGCACCTACATTTCTTCAGTGGTACACACGGCGCTGGAGCATGTGCCTCCCATGTCAGTAGAACATTCAAGGGAACATTATTCAGCGTGACAACACAATGCAATTAACATCTACGTGTTGCACCAGCCAAACTAGTCCCATCATTTGCCTCTTGCTTTGACCTTTTGTCCCCTTCCTTTCAAGTAATTAGAATGAGTAATTGGTCCTGCAGTACCATGGTGCATGTGACCGTTTACAGCCAGCACATGCAGTCTACACTCGGATCACGCCTGTCACAGACGTGTGAAGAGGTGAGTGAGTCACTCTAGCAAAAGGACACTTTTTTCCCCTCTAAGGCTTGGGTGAGAGGGATCCATTCCAATTCTATAATAATAAAATTGGCTAAGTTTCACAGCTTTGCCAGATGTGGCGAGTTACCATCTGCTTCAGGAATCCCAGCCATTTCCAGCCCCATTTTAATAGTTTCCCTAATACGACACACGGCACTGCCATGTGAAGGGGACCAAAATGACTCAGGCACTGTGATCACCGGGCCAAATTAAACTTCCCTCAGAAAAAATGGGGAGGGCTGGAGCCGGGCCAATGGCCCTGACTGGCCAGGCATTCAGAGGAACACGAAGCGCCAGCGAACTGAACTCCAAACTGAGCTCCCCGTCCTGTCGAGGAGATTGCGTCAAAGACAAGCCTGGAGGGCACAGAGATTGCCGCAGGCGTTTACCACGAGCGACGCACCACCGGGACCTGTGTATACATTAATAACACATTTCCACAGGAGACACTGCAGCCTCAAACCCGCCACATTACCCAGCATTCTCTCACCCCCCATTCACAACGCTGCATTCCCCCTTCGGAACTTGGCAAGGCTGATGGCTGCTGTTCGCCATTTATGGTTTTCTGACAGTCCCCAGAGCAGCGATGTGCTTTCAGCCTGCCAGCACCCAGATCAATGATGTCATCGTCATTGCATCCCTGGGCTGTCAGGTCATTTGGAGTTCAGCAATGCTCCGAACCAAAACTGCAACTCCCAAGTGTTGATCGAGCCTTACAAATGAGTAGTCCGTGTCACTCATGATCTTGAATGGGGCATGTCCACAGACACAGACACAGACACACGCATGCACGCACCCACACGCACACACACACAACACGAAACACACATAAGCATGCCGCATGCTGTGATTGGCTGAGTTCTGCCCCTGTTTGTGCAGGATGCTGGGTAAACAGTCTGGCCGGCGGGCACTGAAAGGGCTCCTTTTACCTTTGGGCGGGAAGTAGGACTTGCTCTCCGCCTTGTGGGGCCAGTCCACCACCAGGTGTCCGTAGCGACGGAAGCTGTTGGTGATCTCGTCTGTGGAGACAAACAGGGAGGGAGCTGGGTTTACACATCGAAACAGTAAGGCCATTGAGGAGGAGAAGGACCCACAGGAAACCAAACAGACTGAAGGAAAAATGCTTCTGGGGCCTGTTTTATTAACAGGATCATGTCGTTCTGTTGAGGGCACTTTAAGGGTGTGATTTGTAACAGTGTTAATTTTGGCTTCAACTTGGTTCCTCATACTGTGGTGTACTGCCACTGCCAGACCATAATTAGCCCAGCTTTACTCCTTTACTCCAGCTGTGGATTTCAGAAACTGTATAATGTTTAAAAATTGTTTTCAAGACTTCAAGAATCCTATCAGATTCATAATCATCAATACATTACAATGCAGACAAACTGTCACCCGGTGATCTAGAATTGGATATTTTAAATTGGGTATATCCACCGTATAGTTACTATCGTTATTCTCATAGGATGCAAACCTATTGCTTCACCGTGAAGTATCTTCTGTGTATTGACTACGCAGTCATTATGATCACATTCACTGTGCATTTAATATATCTCACCACCACCATAAAATATATTGTAGCAATCACACCTGTCAGGCAGGGTGCGTTGCTAGGAAGTGCATTGTAGCAGAACATTCCACCTTGCCAAGGAACCCTGGCCTTTTGGCGATGAGGTAATGTTGCTGTGCTGTGGACTGGGAGACCAGAGTTTGGTTCCCACGTCCAGCAAGTAAGCGCTTTGCCTCTTTGACCCCCTCCCGGCCCCCCAAAAAAAAAAAAAAAAGAAAAGGCGATCCATACCTTCATCGATGTCCGGGGGAAGCCCGCCCACAAAGACCTTCCTGGAGTAGCGCTCAATCCTCTCGCCGTTCTGACAGCGAGTAGGCGAACCCATGCCAGGGGTCAGGGACTGATCACCGTGCCCGTCGTCCAGGAAACCGTCCTCGAAGGGAAAGAGGGAAGAGCGGCCTAGACGGGGAAGTTCGAAAGAGGTGGAGAGAGAAAGAGTGGACGGTGGGAGAAGAAGAAAACGAGTGAAAAAGTTGGGGTGAAAAAACGAGTGAAAAAGAGGAAGGAAGGAGGGGGAAGAAGAAGAAGAGGAGAGGAAGGGAGGTGGGATGGGAATATTAGTGAAAGCAGACACGAAGAAGCGATTCAACACCGAGCCCAAAGAAGCCCGTGCAAGTGTGTCCTCGGGCAGGATCGAGGACCGTCCGTCTGTTCACAGATGGACATGCGCACAAAAACATTTCGCAAACATTCTGCGCATTCTTTCCTGGCCTTCCCTATATCCGACCGCTCCCGAGTCATCCATGCATGAGGTGGGTGGGTAGGGGGATGGGGTGAGTGTTAAAAAGAAGAGGAAAAAAAGAAATAACTGAAAACATATGGCCCTCGCAGCTTTTTGTAATGCAGTATCTGGTCTTGGGCCGACAAACAGACCATAGGGCCTGGGGTGGGGGCCGAGGACTGTCAGAACTGGGCCATGCGTGCTGCCTGGCGAGGCATTGCCTCAAACCGATTGGTCCGGGGGAGAGGGCGGGGCTCGACCTTGACCAGATGGACAGAAGCAAACACTTCCTGGGTGAGGCCGGTGGTTGTGCGCGACGCTGGAGCGCTAAGCAGCTTAGGCCTTCTCATCCACTGATTCCATTACAGGGGGATGAGAGAGAAAAACAGCAGCAAAGGCTGGTGTGTGGAGGGTGCGCATGCGCAGCCACAGACATGCACACACTTGTTTTTCCCCTCTGTTATCCAATACATCCCACTATCCAGTTCTGCCTCCAAGTCAGGCTTGTCTTCTCTCACTACCAAATCGTATGTATCGAATCAGAAATGTATTTATCGAGACAGAATATTAATGTGCACATGAAAAGTAAAAAAAATCTGATAAAAAAATGTTTTTTTGCATTTTACCCACTCCATAAAATACAATGTTTTGCTTATTTCATAGAGGACAAAGGGGAATCTGGATCTATTCATCATTCCAAGGCAGGATATATTTGTACATTCAGTGGATCACTGGAACCCATGTCCTTTGCTGGGATTTTCCGTCTCAAATTGAAACCAACCACACACATTGGTAAATAATAAATAAATCAATCAATCAATCTATGTATATATATCAAATAAAAAAATACATAAATCACGTTGCATAAATGATGACAAATATATTTCCCAAAACATGATTTCTCTTTTTTTAGAACAACATCTCATCTTCTGGGAGCTGGTCTTTGGATGGTGCTGCTTGACATCCATTCACAATACAATATGAATGGATGTATGCGGTACAGGTGTATCAACCAAAGGTAGGAAATGCGCAAGAGTGACTGAGACATGCATATATAGCATGGCAGCCATTTTGTGCCAGAACGCTCATTGTGCATATGTTAATAGTGCAAAGGCTATCTCTATGTGACACAGGGAGGAACACCTGGCCAGGTTAAAGAAGGCAGATTGGAATTTAACCAAGAAATCTACTTTCAGACCCAATACTTTAAAAAATGTTTTATAACCAGTCATGACCACATCTTCAATTTAATGCCTCATCCAAAGGACTGCACCTCCTGCAGCACAGTGTCCCCATCACCAGACTGGAGTACTTCACAGCAATTACCCAACATAAAGCATTGCATTCTCACAGCATTACAATGCAACTGCTACAACAAGGTAACCGTGTTGTGGCAAGGTCGCAGGAAGGTTGTGGAAATGCAAGACATTTTTGTCTTCCATGGGGAATTAGTTTAACACAAATCAGCAAAGATCATTTCTGAATTAACTAGAACTGCCCTTGTAGTGCCTTTATTACTGAGTCAATGTGCTTCTACATTCAGCCAGACGATTTATAAAGAAACTGTAAACCCAATATGATTCTCTCAAACAAGCTGGTCCATGTGAGAGTAGGGAAGGATGATGCACCTAGAGGGAAAGGTGGCCTTGCCCCAGGAGAAGACACAACCTTTCCTGACAACAATCTTCATAATAATACCAGGGACTGATTGTTAACCAGATTGAAGGGATTCATAGGGATTTCACCGTTGTGGCCATCTTCAGCCAAAATGGTTAGGAAACTGTAACTAGAAACTAGTAACCGTACTAGGAAACTAGTAACCATAATTCCGGAGGGTCACATCCCAGGCAGGTCACTACTGTTACACCTTTAAGCAAACCAGGTACAGAATTATTTCAGGGCACATCTAGCTGTGCTTAAAATGCAGATATCGCCCAGGATGAGGGTGGTCTGCTAAGCAAATCCATCATGTGGTGAAATGCTGACACCGTAAATCAATCTGGCCTGGTCTCCTCCAGAGATAAACTGCAGTTTCCGTTACCACACACCATCCCAGAAGATCAATTTTATGTTTAATGGAAAGCTGCATGAATGGACCAATGAGAAACAACAAATTGCAGGAATGGACCAATGAGAAACCAGATGGGATGAGGGCCATGTTGTGGAGGCATCTGCACTTGACAAAAGGGCGATGGCCATCGATCACTTTGGCATCCGTATGGGATCAAATCTCCTCCTCCCAGCATGCAAAGGACATAAATACTTGTGTGGTATAAATACTCCCTGTACAGCAGATTGACTCAGAATAAAACGAGGAACAAAAAAGGCTGAAAATGCAAGCTGATTATATTATTATTATTTTTTTTTAAATCAAGCGACAAAAAGTTCAAGCTAACAGGTTAGAGAACACAGAACCCCTTTCATATCCCCCCTCCCATCAAACAGATGAAATGCAGTATAAAAACCAAGATGAACACATAAAAAAAGGAAATGAAGGTAGAACAATTAGAGGCATTTCATCCAAAAACACAGACGAAGCCGGCTTTGGTCTGACATCACACTAGCGGTGTCGTTTATGAATGCTGCAGACTGTGCCATTCCCATACAAAACCCGCAATCAGAGACAGACAGTAAAGGTCACACGTTACCTCTTCTGCGGCCATAGCTCCTGGCTGCTTGTTGACAGGGAGAGAGAGGAAGGGAGAGAGAGAGACAGAGAGACAGAGCTGTGGGTTTATGGGCAGAGGGCCTAAACAGACACTGCAACAAGTGAAACATGTCAGCTATTAAAACAGCGCCATTGGAAGTGTGTCATCCTTTGGTTGGTTTCTTTTAATCCGTTGCTGTGGAATCATTCACTGGCTGTTCGACCCACAGTGTCAATAAAAAACGGAGGGAAAAACACTCTTGAACAGCAAGACGAACAACACTGCAGCAGAAGACAGGAAGTACTGCCTGTAGAGAGCTGCATGTGGAACCCATCTCTGCTTATGCTTGTTGCATTAACACCCATAATAAGTGTTACAACACAGGAGCAGGATGTCCTCTGTCTACATTCTGTGTAGAGCCACAGAGAGTAAAATATGCACAGCAAGTAATTTATTCTATTAGGTCAACGACACAGCTAAGCCCTTAGATGGCGTAGAGCACAAAAGACATCATTTATCCCTTAATTGATGGTGTGGTCATTTGAGCCCAGGCGAACATGACAGAGAGAGAGTGAGTGGGAACGATACCATAAGAGAGAGACAGAGTGAGAGAGTTACAGGAGAATCCATCTTGCAAACAACTGAAACACCCCGACTAGACTAGGAACCTGTGTGAGACAATTCTCAGAACAGCATGTTCCCTCTTTCAATTCTCTGGTGCCAGCAAACAAAACCACTGCCAACAGTGAACTCACTGTCTAATATCACAGGGAAATTGTGACTTATAGGGATGGGGTGGGGGTGGACTGAGAATGGCACTTTTACTATATGTGGGGGCTTGTTGGCCAGACTAATACACAACTCTGCCAACTCTGTATGCTCTGTATGCTCTTGTCTTTTGAGAGAATACAAGTGTGAGTGTGTGTGTGTGTTTGTGTGCCCTGTTCTCCTCTGAAGTAACATTGTGTCACTTTCTCTCAGAATTCACTAATTTACTGGTGAGTGGGACACACCCAGAGCATTCCTGCGCCCCACCTACTCCACTGTGTCCCCTCACACACCAGATGTGGCCTGATGGGTAATGTAGTCTAGCAGAAGCCTCTCATGTCAACAAACACCCACGGACACACGTGAGCATTTGACTTTGCCTTTGTGTAAGGGGTAAGCGATCTTCCGAACACTCTTCCCTATACACACAAAGGACACACTGTAGAGAACACTGTAGAGACATTCATACATTATCACAGAAAGGGAACTTTTCAAAAGGCACTGGAGAAACTCCAGCTGACTTTGGAAATAGTCCACTGTATGCAATCCTATCAGATACCAATATGGCTGCTGTTGCAGAAGACCTATTGTGCCTATATACACTTGATGTCCCAAGTGTGGGGAGGGAAGAAGGAAGGAGGGAGAGAGACGAGGACAGAAGGAAAGATAGATCTCCTTACTAATCCATTTCATATTATTTAATATGTATACATATATATATTAAAGTGCATACTACATATATATGACATATATGTATACACATACCGAATGTACGTTTATCATGTCGATAAAGCAAACTGAAATTGAGAGCATGAGACTGAGACAGAGAGATCTGTCAGAGGTCAGAGTGAAGAGAGAGCATAGCTCCTAGCAACCCGAGGAGGAATTCGGAGCTCCCGGGCCGGCCTTTGCTCTTGAGAAAAGTGTCGGAGCAGAGCGAGAATAAGTCAAACAAAAACACTCCTCCGTCCAACTGCAAAGTTAGAGTTGAGCCAGGACTGCGCTGTCTTACAGGGGGAAGAGCCAGAGGGTCTGGGCCAGCAGTGCAGGGGGCCGGGGGAGGACTAGAAATGTCCCTGCACAGTAAACCTGAAATGTGGTCTCGTAAACCACTGCTCCGGATTTCGGATGTTCCTATGGGGAAGGAAAGGAGGGCTCTGAACTCTTGATACTGCATGTGAAAGGGGGGAACAGGGGGGGATTCTGAGGGCTGAGGAAAGGGGCAACTGCGCCAAGCTCAAAGTAACAGGGCGGGTGGCAGCAAAACCAAGATCTGCATACGGTGTGATGAAGGCAGATCTCCAAATACAAGGGGACTACATTCTCTCCCTCCTACTGTGGGGAGTTTTTTTCTGTGCTGATACAGGCAGTAAGACGGTCATGTTAGTCCGGAAATTCCACGGCGCCAGGTGGCTTCTCAGCAAAGACGCAGGCAGCATTTATGGTTGCGTAATTCAAGAAGATGAGCCTCCTGTTTTGCATTTGGGCCCAGTGTCAGGTCTTCGGGACGTTTAAGATCCCCAGAACAGCGCTCCAATCAGGCTGCTGCAACCGCAAGAGAAGCCGGGGGTAAAGAGGAGGAATCTCGGCTTCGGAGTCCCAAACCATTGCGCTTCACACAACCGAGGAAATAAAGCGAGACGAACCATGATTACAGGCTTTCAAAAGCCTCGACTGTCCAAACGCGTAGCAAAATACCTGCGTAAAATCTGAGCGCAGGGCATTCACCATTCAAAAGACCTGGCAGCGTTGATTTGGGTTTGAGTTGCGTATTGAAAAGACGAAATACATAAAACGTCTTACAAAGGTTTTTCTAGGGACAAAACACAATGTTCCAAAATACTTAATTGCTGTGGAAATGAAATCGGTGTCTCGCCTAGAGCAGCAAAGCTGCGACAGCAATAAACAAGTCGCTTAGCAGCCTGTCAGGCTAAAGTCCCCTCCCAGTGTTGAACACGCTGCGCCGGGAGGCTGCGTTAAAGAATCGGATGCCCCCACCCCCCACCCCCCACCCACAAACTCGCTACAGATAATTAAAGTGGACCGTTATCCCCCATGCGTGTATGGCACCTTACACACTGTGGGCGAGAGAATACTCTCCAGACCCTATAAATGTTGCAATGCGTGTGTGGTTTCCATGGACACGGTGAAGAGAGGCAGGCTTCGTTGAGACAGCAGGGGCTCAGGACATGCCCCTGGCCAGGAGAGGGTTCAGAGGAGTTCGCTGGCACTCGGCTTGTATCGGGGTCGTGGGAGCAGGGGATCCATTTCCAATTGTCCTTCTCCCTCTCTCATTCTCTTTTCATCTTTCTCCTCCTCGCTTTTTCCTCCACTCATCTTCTTTCTCTTCCTCTGCCTTTGCTTCTCCCTTGCTCTTTCTCCCTTTCTCTCCTTCACACGTTTCCCCTCTCCTCCTCTCATCTTCCTTTCACTTCCATTCTCATCCCCCTTTGTCCTCTTCCTCTCCTGCGTCTCTCTGCCCTTCTCTCGTTCTCTCTTTCCCTCTCCTTCTATAATGATTTGCCACCACAGAAGGTAAGGTTTCCCCGCCCGCTCTCCCATCTCCCACCCTGGTTCGGTTTGGCCATTGAAACCACGGGCCTAGGCTCCCGCAGTCATTCCAACCTCAAGCACCGCCCGCTCAACGGTCACCATGGAGACCGGGGTTTCTTCCTCCCAGGTCTGGACGTGGTTAGGAGCTGGCACGACCTCCTCACCCCAAAATTATGGCCCTGAGGAGAATGCACGCTGAGCCCAAAGAAACCGCTCCACGACATGTCGTTAAGATAAAACAAATCTACATGCAAGTAGTATACGCAAAAAATAACTGAAATCAGACGTTGCCTTCCTTCCAACCGCCAACGTTACCGCTGGGTCGTCTCACAGATTGACTGGTGAGGCAATCATCGGGAGTGGGGGGGAGGGGATAGCGTGAATATCACTTTACCTCCTGTGCATTTCTAGAAAGGTTTCTAAAGGTTCGCGGGGAATTATATTCTCTCCCGGTGGGGTTCCTAGTTGTCAGAGGTCAGAGGTCTGACAGCGAGACACTGTCACGAGGGGTTGGTTTCATCCAGGATCCCTGTCTGGGCTGAGGGGTGCACACTTCTGTGTGTACCCTCTGAAGGACAGTCAACCGTGGCGGTCTACTCACAATGCATCTCTGTATCCTCTCAAATACAACGGAAAAGCCAGTAGGCCCCGCTCTTTGAAAAGTGTTCGAACCTGTGGCCCTACGATATGGAGGAACCACCCACAGGGCCACAGAACTGCAAAGAATTCCTTAAATTACACACAGGAACGGCACAGAAACTAAACCCATTTAATACGTTAATACATAATAAGTTATGACCAATGGTAACAATGTCCTAAATTATTTTCCAGTTTCAAAGTACAGCTTAATTTCTAGAATTGTAAATTAAATTTCAAAATCAGCAGATAAATACTGAAATCAGCAGATTTGACATTTCTGCACCGGTTTGTCCTAGTCTGCATAGCACTGGACGGCTACAATAGCACTCTGGAAAGCTGCTGTACAACAGTTCTGTATGGAGAGAACGGGCAGGAGTCACAGCATGACATGTGCCATCACAACGCATCATCACTTCTGTGATCTACGGCGACTTTAACGTCTCTCAGGATGAACAAAGTTCGTTCATACTCACCCGTCACCTACTGAGCATTAAACCTGTTAATCATACAGTGAATATGCAATGAACAGGGAAGAGAAAGAACCCCTTACTCACTGTTCAGTGCCATTATGTGATCTGCTCCCGGGTGGTGGAAATTCAGGCCCATGCGTCCTGTGGAAACAAGTTAGCGTAGCCGTTAGCATCCGACACGTTTCACTGCATCCCTTTTTCTTTTTTAATGACTTCAGCTTGTTAATGGAAGGCTTTGCAATGCAAATAGATGGACACCCTTATCTCAGTGCTGTGTGAATCCCGCTAGAGGGACAAAAAGAGAAGTAACTTGACTGTAGGCCTTCAGAATTTCCACACTACAGTTCCACAGCACTGCGTTGTTCTGGCGATAAGGTATAAGAGCATTTCTGTACCATCTCGCATAGACATATCTGAAATTCACTCTGCCAGAGGAGGAATTTCCTGTTATTGTGCACACTCACAGGCACATGCACATAGGCACACACAGAAGTGTATTCATGCACACAAACACACACACACACGTGCACACACACGCACACACACACACACACACGCACACACACACGCGCACACACGCGCACGCGCACACACACACACACACACACACACACACACACACACACACACACACACACACGCGCACGCACACGCACACGCACACACACACACACACGCACACACGCACACACACACACGCACACACACATACACACATACACCAGTGGTGAGAAAGCATTGGTGCACAAGGCACAGGACATGCTTATCGTTTATAAACACAGCAGTCTGCCATGTGACTTTCACTGTGGAATCATGGGAAAACACTCAGGTATTTCTCCCACAAATGCGTCAGTTTTGTGCGCCCCTCCCTCCTGCCCTGTCGGGCAACAGGTGCAGTCTACAGCTGCCAGAGGCAGATCTGTCTAAATAGGGAACCCTGTCCACAGATGTGACAAGCCCTCTAACTACAGTGAGTAGTCTTTACAAATTCACTGAGGGTTAAGGTTAATAATGGATTTAGGGACAGCAACATCAAAATGTAATTCCGACTACCAACGAAGAGTAATAAATAAATATCTTAGTATGAGGCTACAATTTTGGACATATCTGCCCGTCTGTGCCAAATCCCTTCCTCCATTAGGCAATTACCAGCCAGTCAGAACAAAGTGAACATTCAGTGGTCCTGTCAAGTTTGGAGCGAGGGAGTGGAACTGGGACACAAGGGAGGACTCGATAACAGAAGGCCATTCACATAGAAATGCACCACACTAGAATGGCTCCACTCATTACAATCAACAATGGGTGGATGCAACAGCCAAGCGGCCATGTTGGAAGGGACAGAATCGGAAGCTTTGTTCAAATTCAAATGCAATGTGATTCTTAGAAGGCAGGTGGACACTCCCTGTTTTTATGCCAACCTTCGTACAAATCTAACCAAACTTTCAACCAATCCAGCAATTATACACTGTACCTATTCAACTCAGAAACAGAAAACTTAAATGGACGTTTCCCGGGATGGAGAAATCACCACTTCCTGACCCGGGCCTCTACGTTTCTTCCCATTGTTAATTATAACCATGAAACCAAGGAGAATGTTTTGAAAGCCTTCATCATCATACATCACACAGAATCCAAGAGGAAGGTATAGAGAGTGCTCAAACATTTACTTTTTATGTTTATTTCTTTCCTTTTTGGAGTGAATAATATATTTGATATACACTGTACACCATACAGCACTCTTCTTCGCTTTGTGTTTTACATATTACATGTTTGGTTATTACTTCAACAGGCCTGTGTAGTCCATGAAGATTAAGTGAAGTAGAGCGCAGGTATTATCAATATCAACAAACATTCAATCCCACTCCTTAACCCAACATTTCTCCATCTTGCCTCCCCAGACAAACAGTCATGTCGAACTGGCTTCACTGGCCCTTGTGTCGATAAGGCAACCGGACAAGAGGGTGCATTTAGAAAGGTTGTGATACTAAAGTGGCATTTTCACAATCCAAACGTAGGCATTACAGCCCAAGTACCCGACAAGCAAGGAGGAGGGAGTCCATTTGGTGTGAAAAAGACACACGTTTCAATATGGCCTCTACGGTTCTCACCTTGTCAGATAAGTCTCTACAGAGAAACACAGAGAGAGAGATGGGGCAGTGATCTTGGTTTACGGTTTACGCCGGTGCCTCTAAATATAGTGTTTAATGTGAGAAACAGAGCGTCTGTGTTGTAAGAGCGCACAGCGCAAACAAGGGGAGGTGTGGAAATTTCACCGCTCAGCTGCCGTTGGTGGCAAGGCTTTAGAGAGAGGAGAGCAGCAGCTTGTGTTGCCTGCAGTGTCGAAAGTGGAAAATGAGAATCTAATAAAAGCCCTGACAGATAAACAGGTGAGAGCAGATGTGCTTTTCACATAGGCCTGCATGCGCACGCACGCACGCACACACACAAATACTCTCTTCCTCCCTCACACACACACACACAAACACACAAACACACACACACACACACAAACACACACACACACACTCTCTCCCTCGCTCTCACACCCACACACACTGTTAAAAATGTATCTGCCATTTCTGCTTTTGCAATCTCACCGAGTTCAGGGGGAAATACATTTTGAGGGGCAGCGCTGCATCTTGCCTGGATGCATATTATAGTCACTACCTTAGGTAAGTTAAACGACACTGAAATCAAGCGCGTGTTCATCAGCACGCAGGCGGACAGAGAAAGAATATGGTGCTAGGTGCTCTCTTCCTTTCACTCTTAAACCATAACTGATTTTATTTTCACAGCGAGGGACCTGTGAGATGTGCTTTGTCTGCCTAATCTCCTCCTCATCCTCCACATGTACTTGGTCAAATCTACAAAATGGGGGAGTCTGGTGGACCATGAACATGTTGAGAATGCTGGACAAATCCACTCCACTGTTGCCAGACTACCCACAATCCCTGGTGATATGCTACACTAGGGGCTTTGACTGCAGGCCTTAATTACAACAAAAGTTGACCAAAACAAAATTTAAAATGTTAGTAAGAATACCTATTCTTGCAGCCTTGTTGTATATCTATATTGAAGTACAGGCTAGCATTTGCATTAACACACACTTACAATGGATTTTTCATGTTTTGGGCCCTTTTTATCATTTCATACTGTCGATCCAGAACATATTTAAATAATGAAATATTGAATAAAAATATAATACGGCATCTATAATATAAAAAAATGTATTTGAAAATGTAGAATAATTTTTGTTTCAGGCCTACGTCTTAATCAGGCTGAAACTCGCCGGTTGTTTCTGTCTGATCCCCGCCCCCTCTCACCCCGACTCCTGAAAATAGCACTGAGCATGTGCCATCTGCTGCTCCGGTTCCTCGGTGGGGCAGACGCACACGCAGGGCAGACGCAGGGAAGATTCAGACACATGCGCAGGGCAGTGCGGGTGACAGGTCCTACGTGGGCTGCTGTTCTTGCCTGTGTTTTCTATGCATCGGATTAAATCGACCAGGAATAAATCTAATACACGTCCTTGTGAGAGAGAGTGATCCGACACAGGGCTGCAGGCATACAAGCACGCATGCACGAACGCACGCACATAGGCGCACACGCACACACTTCACACCTGCCAATTTCCCTAGCTCTCCTGGAGGGATGTTCCACTCTCTGTTCCACATTAAGAAACACATTAGAGAGCTCAAAAAAAGCTCCAACTGCATTTAGGGGTAGACTGTGCTGAGGGCAGGGAGGAAACGTTACCCCTGCAGAAAGTTGGGTGGATGGGGGGGTTGCAGCACCTTAGTCCAATCCTACAGCTCCTCTGGCTCAGCTCGAATAAACACTCCAGACTCGGAATGGTACAGACACCAGGCTTCTAGATTATTCTTTATACAAGCCTTACTTGGAACCAAAGCCTCATTTTCCCTGAAACGTTTTATTTCTAAATTCAAATGAGGGGTTATTACCACAGATTAATACACAAATTAAATGAATATAATCCACTACATGGTTTCTGAAGATCGGAGATTAAACAAAAGGACAGTTTGCCAGCTTATCACCCCTTTTTGCCTAACGCTCTTCAGTGCACTTTTGTGTCGCTCTGGATAAAGTGTCTGCTAAGTGCCAAAATGTAATATCGCCACAAGGAAAGAGAAGGTGCTGGCTAGTTCCCATGGCACACAACAGCACTTTGAAGACTCAAATGAAGCAAATGGACATTACTTTAGTCTCAGGACTATCCGAATGGAACCTCATACTACATGCTCAAAAATCAAAGCATTGCCCTATGCCATTGTAAAGGTACACCCTCATACAAACCATAGCCCAGACTCATTCCAACTTCTGAGCTTGCGCCTTGGGCTTTCAGCAACGAATTTAAGCAAGCGTTCCATTTTAGACACTTAAACAGAAATGGCTGGGTGGTCACTGAAATTAATGAAAATTATAGTGTGAGAGTGAAAAATAAATACTTGCTTATGGTCATTACTCAAAACGAAGGGCAATAAGCCATAGTGGTTACACTCTGGGCCGACGTCTGTACTTTTGTATTTATTTTGTAATTATATTAAACATTACAAACACTTGGGTGGGGAGGGCGGGCGGATTTGCAGAGCTCTCTGCTAAAAGCCTGGGAGATGGAAACATGGTCTTTCCGTCACCCCGCCTCCATCTCCGTTGAGGGCGAACGTTCCCCCAAGCGGTCATTCAGGGCCCAACACGACAGGCGGCTGCGCTTACCACATTCTGCTCCCCTTACCGCGGTGCACAGCGTCGACAGACTGTAGCGGTGTGTGAAATACTGCCATTTAAGCACAGATACGAACGGTTAGGGTTTTGTTTTGAGTGACAGGGGGGGTGGGAGCAGATTAAACTCCATCTTATATGTGAAGGATGTAACTGTACAAGTACAGTGTGCAATCTGAAAATTAAGCCCTTTCCTCTCCCATAGATCACACCCACACGTTAATCAACCTGTTCCTACCATGACAACGACAACAACAACATCAACAGCATGTAGGCCTGTATCTGACAGTAGTAATCATGGGTCTGCAATACATGCACAGCGTAGAGGAGAAACAGAGGAGTAAAAATAGGTGAGCACAGGAAGGCTACAATTTAACCAGCTTGTGGCTGCCATGCCAAGTTCATTTTCAGGATTCACCCCAAAAGACTCCAACTGCATAATAATCAGTCCTTTGATTATCCAGTCTCAAAAAAATGCACCCGTTCATATATTCAATCATTCATTCTCCCATTAATTTGCTCAGTCATTCACTTGTCCATTCATTCCCTCTTCCCTATCAGATCACCACGTGGTCAAACAGACAGTCGTGTTTTTCACAGGGAAAGCCCGAAGCACGCAAACCCATGACCCTCTGGTCACGAGTGCAGAGGCCTGACCCCTGATCCGCACAGCTGCCCTGAGGAGGGCTCAGGAGGAATGGGGGATTGTGGGAAGGGGAAGCAGAGGAATGAGCTTAGCGCTGCTTTGAGGTCTTCGCCTGCTTCTATGACAGACCCGGGCAAAAAGGAAAAAAACGTTGTCCCTCTGTTCAGTTTGGCCCTGACCTCTGCCTGACCCCAGTGAGAGGGACCTCACCGCGGAGAGGGAAGTGAGAGAGCGCCGGCCCGCTTCCTGACGTCTGTCTGCCTTTGCTCTTCAAACGTACAGGAGAGCGCATCAGAGGCAGAACCAGCTGGAGCTGTTTTAAGCCTCTGTTTAAGCCTGTCTAACTGCTCCATCTCTGGGGAGACCACGAGCACTAGACCCATGAGTGACCGTTACTTGCTTCTGGCATGTGTGAACACACCGACTACGCATTAACATATGTACTGACCTTCCTCGCACATGCAGACACATACTTTTGGAAAAAAGTTCCCCAAACCCATACACTGAAGCATTCTACTTGGGCCTGTACAGGAAGAGAGACA
>JAINUG010000002.1:2258959-2296459 GCA_029706075.1 Aldrovandia affinis
CACCTGACCTGCAGAGGATAGTCCTTATGTAAAGCAGACTGTACAATTACCAACCTCCAATAACACAGAATCCATAAGTATAAGAAATTATATATATATATATAATAAATATTACAATCCAGGATATTTAAAACTGTTAAAAATGTTCACTTTTTTTTTTTAAATGCCTCCCTGAAGGATGACCATTCATCCATTTAGCTAAATAAGCTCATCATTTACAGGTTACAGAGCACAATTATTACTTAATTTGGTGCCTGAGTTTGCAGTTAATGCCAGCAGTGTAACACATGCCATTGTCTTTATGCTACAGCGATATGTTTTGTCAGCTCATGTGTTATATAATGGGGGTTGACCGAGAGCTGCCTTGTTGTTTTTGGAAATAAATTATTAATAAATGGGAAGAGACACCCAACTGTTTGTCTTTTTCTCCCTCCGGTACCCATTTTACAGACAGTATCTCCGGTTGCCTGATGGACATCTCGACCTGGATGGCCACCCGTGATCTGAAGCTCAACCTGGGGAAGATCTCCCAGCAAAGAGCTCTCTGAAGATTGACACATCGATCACCATAGACGGCACCACAGTGTCTCCATCCTGGTCGGCCCGGGCAGAGTGTCAATAAACTATTAGCTGAGCTTCTCTGGGCAAATAGCGGAGATCACCTGGACCTGCAGATTCTCCACAACATCAGGAGGACCCGCCCCTTCCTCACCCAAGAGGCCACACAGCCTCTCGTCCAGGCCATGGTCATCACGCGCCTGGACTACTGTAACGCCTTACTGGCTGGCCTTCCAACCAGCGTCATCAAGCCGCTACAACTCATTCAGAATGCGGCCACGTGACTGCTGTTCAACCTTACAAAAATGTTCACACATCACTCCAATCCTCACCACCCTTCACTGACTCCCAGTTGCACAGTGCATTCAATTCAAGTCACTGGTGCTGGCGTACCAGGCCACGAGGGGGACTGCCCCCTCCTACCTTCAGCAGATGATCATATCCTACACCCCCCTCGAGATCCCTCCGATCAGCATGCTAACTGTCCTGTCTCTCTGCACACCTGCTAGCAGATCGGCCAAACGGCCCCACCTCTTCTCTGCCCTGGTCCCTAGATGGTGGAATGACCTTCCTCACTCGGTCAGGACAGCAGTTTCGTTTCCTATCTTCTGTAAAAGACTGAAAACTCAAGACTACCCTCAATTCATGAAATAAATAAATAACGTAACTAAAAAAAGTTACCTTTTTCACTTCGTATAACAGGTATTGAAGCAGGACATTGACAATGTCAATGTTTAGACTAACTTACTGTTGGGTAGCTCTAGTGATCTCTAGCCATGTAAATGCTATCTTGTAAATTGCTTTGGATAAAAGTGTTTGCTAAATAACTCAATTGTAAGAGACCAATACTCTAAAAGGCCACACATCGATGACGGAGGACAAAACATGCAAACACTATCATTTGCATCTCAGAGACCTGCATTCAAAAAACTGTAGCTGTAAACCATCCAAAATGTTTATTTACATAATTACATTTACATGACAAAGCTCCGTCTTGACTGCATGACTTGCCAGTCAACAGCTGAAATGCAAACTCAAATGTGACGGCCAGACATGAGTGCAGAAGACTCGCTGATTGTCATCACAAATTAAACTCGTAGTTCACATGAATCACGTGACGCCACCGCATTTCAGATTAGAAACGGGTCACACGTGTAGGAGTGCCAAACATTCCTAACCTCGTGCTAGTACAGACAAACGCCCATCATAAATACACAACAGGGCGATAACGCAAAATGCGGCCGTATTTACATAAGATGGTTGGAGAATACGGCGTTACAATTAAAAGGTTACTTCGAGGCAGACGTGAACACTACGATAGATGGACTGAATACGTTGTTACGCAAACAACAAAATAGGTCATCGATCAGTAAATGGTAGAATCGTGCTGTGAGAGCTGTAACCACGATATAGCATCTCCATTTCTCGCATCTTTCCTTCGTTTCACCGGAGTAAACAGATCGCACTGTGCATGGCTACTCGGCCTGCTTGACCTTGTATCCGCACGATGAATACAGGTCTCTCCTGCAGGAGAGAGAGAGAGAGGCTCTTATCTCCAGCCCTCGATATACAGTGTCAATTGGGCTGGAATTTCACTATCCGCCGCTGTTGTCGTCAACGATGGTACAGCACAAGCTGAGAACCTTTTTCATGCCTTCAGTTGGAAAGCCCATTGGGTAATCTTAATTAAACTAAGTTTTAGTATTGATTTGTGTGTGTGTGTGTGTGTGTGTGGGTGTTCTGGGGGGGGTTCTGAAAAACAGTCTCAGAGGAAAACTTGAGCCTCCTATTTCCGACCAAAGAACTTGCTAGTTGACCAAATTATACAATTTTATTCGACAAACATTCCGTGAAGTTTGGGGCACGTGCATCAAACTTTGCTCAAATTATTTGTAAAGGGTATCCCTGCCAAACACTGAAACCATAGAATCCAGGATGCTTTGAGCTCTTAACATCTTCATTCTGAACCTTTCAACACTTCCAGTACAAATGGAAGTTGGAACTGAAGGGACAGGTGCGCTCAGTGGGATAGGTTTGTCTGCATCAGGTGTTAGGTGCCATCAGTATAAATAAGACAACGGTATACCTACCATGGGAGAGCTAGGTCTATTTTCACAGAATAGCAAGTCAATTAACTTAAAGCAATCCCTGATTAATTGCTCTTCACATTTGACATTTCCCATTATTTGAATTTACATTCAACAATTTACATTACAATCCGATAAAATGTTTTTTGACAGACTGTCAAATTATGTGCAAGATGCACACACAGACGTTTAAAACAACTTAATTTGCATCAAATGTGTTTCAGTGTCTCTCATACCAAAAAAAAGTGCACTAAGTGAGCATTCTTAGATAACACCTGCTAATGTTTTTCTTTCCTTTTGAAGCCAATATTTGCATATGATGAAAATGTACCAGAATGCCACGTGCATTCTCATCATATGATAAACACATGGTGCTATTCACAAAATGTCATGAGCTTTTTTTTTAGACAGTTGAAAGGCTTAGTCAAACAACCACTGGCATGTGATAGGCCATCCCTTCTAGCATTTTGTGACAGCATGTCAAATCATGTCGGAAGACATCAATTAACTCCACTGCTACTTCAAAGTGTGTTAAATAATGGGACATTATTAATTCATGAACTGTGCTAGTAAACACTGTGCCCCACCTGCAAAATGACACTATACTAGAGATAGCAATATATATATATATATATGGTACCGGGCTCCATTCCAACCTTACAGAACAAGGTGTAGTTGTCACTCTCACGCAAATGCAGGTGCTTTTCAAAAGGATGGGAAAAGGTATAATCACAAATGTGGTACAATTTGATGAGAGTATGTCATTTTAAACCCAGCTTTTTTTTTTTTTTTTTTCTGCTTGTATTTTTTTCTCTGCAATGACCAGAAGTCATTGACAAAGATCGTCACTCGGTTTGACCAATGTGGTGCTTTAAACAGGCATCCAAGCTTGCCCTGTAAATAAAATGTGGTAGCCGACATATAGCCGTAAGCAATGCAATTTGCCACTCGGGCCTGTTTAAATATTTTGTAACAGTGGCCTGTTTCTGTATGACTCCCATGGGCTCCCGAATCCCTGGGCAAAGCTGGGATGTCTCTCCACCATTTTGCATCCATGTGTCAGTGGCAATGCCCAACTCCCCCAGGTTGAAGTTGGGGTCTGGTGTTTGGGATAGGATGGGGTGGGGGGCAGGGTTTGTGATTGGTGCTGATTGTAGTGCCCACCAGAGAATGATAAAATGGAATAAATGTTATGGTCCCATATGTTTAGCCTACATAGTTCTTAGTTATCCATTTTACTTACTTGTTCTTTTTAAAAATAATGTATTTTATATAATGATATTATAATTATTCGTATGTGTGTACGTTAAACAATGTGACATTGTTAGAAATGGAATTGAATTCAAATTCAAATTTCAATTGATAATTGAGTCTCAGAAAGCATTGAGCATTGTGTGGCAAGTACTTAAATGTTACATGTTCCCTTTGAGACATATTTGAACTGGGGGGGTTGAGTGTGGAGAAGTGACAAATGAAAAATATAGACTCTGGGACACTTGCATCAAACTTTGTCAGCAATATGCTGACTTGAGAGATACAGCCCCTTACGAGGGTGTGTCGAATATGTGTGCTACTCATATAGCTGACTGAAAGAATGCTGATAACACATCGTGTATTACAAGCTCAACAACTAGGCCTACATCAGCCAAAATGAAAGAATGCGAGGTACACCTAATGCAGTTATTTAAAAACATCACGCCATGACAGTATTATTACATATAACTGATCCAAGCTTTAGAAACAGTATCACAGCACATTTAGCCATATACATAAATAGTACCGTTAAATATAAGCTATAATTTGATACTTTGTTACTTCCTTAACTTAAATTAATAGTTGCCCTTAAATCCAACGTAAATAACGATGAGTCTTTCACATTCACATAACCAAGACACAAATCGTCGTATTTGGCTGTGGACTGACGGTGAAGTCAGCGTCGTGATAGCTTATTAAACAACTAGTGTAATGTATTTTAAAAGTGTCCCGTCTATTCATAAAACAATTTCTGATAGAACCCCCCCCGAAATCGAACGATTCAGTCGTCATTCGAACAGTTTTCACGTCATGACAGCACAGCAGGCAACATGCCAATGTCCTGGAACCTTCAAGAGTGTGGCATAAGTTCCGCCCCCTCGTCCAAGGACAACCAATAGCATACGCGCAACGTGCCCTTTAAACACCCCCGGTGTGAGCTGGCAAAATAATGAGGAGGAAACTTAACCCTTCGGCGTTATGCGGAATAGATCATTTACACATCGGGGTATTAAAATATTGACTTTTTATGCACAAATACAAAACGTAACATTGATACACACCAAAACATCAAAACGTCGTAGCCTATTGTATTTAATTGCATTTCACATTTTAAAATGCTGATGCTGAAAACTGCGCTCGAGTGATATTGAATATGGTATTTACATTCACCTCGTTACGTAGCTATGTATAATTACGAATTTCTTCACAGGAACATTATACTTAATACATTACACCATTTCATTTTACAATATCAAATAAATTGAAAAAAGATTAAACTGAGTGTCCGCCTACAGTACACCCTGCTAGACCGACCATATTACTGTACTGTGCATTCATCAAATCCCCTCACCCCAGATTAGCAAATTCAATAATTGACAGTCTTCCACATATTATCAAAGCAATACATTGATTAAATATTTAGACAGAAGAAAGCTGTATATACTCGGAGACTCCATTGAAATATGGTCTCTGAAGGTCACGTCCTACACCACCGAATTTAGGCGAAATCAAACATTGTATTCAATTATTAGAACATTACATGTCTTCTGTCTCTAAGCCACGTTAATTTCAATTAAACATAAAACAATACTGTGCTGGTGAAATTTTTAAACCAGACGTATTTAGAGATGTACGACAACAAACTACTATTATATGCAGATCAGCTCGACGGTTTCGGTAAACAACAAAAAAAACTTCTAACATGAGTGAAAACACGCTCCAAAATTTATGCACAGCAAATAAATACGTCCATAACTCGTAATTATCTCTTCCTTTTTCATGCCGAACTATCTAACGTTACCAAGCTACGTGTACACCAGCACGTTTATCAAATTGACTATTGTTAGTTAGCCAGCTAGCTAACAAATTAGACATAGCCTATTTGCAGCTACATTCTATTGTCGCAATCTAGTGCTTCATTATTGCAAAAGCATAACCTATTTGGCATTTTACATGTCAGAAATATGTCCTTTCATTATAGAATATTAATTATCAGTGCACCCATCCCATTGTTGAGAACAAATAAAAAGGCAGTGTATAAGGTCACTATAGAACAAGCACATTTCAAGGTTACCTGAAAAGGGAGCATATTGTTGCTGTTGTCCGTTCTGAAGGCGTTGTCCTCCATCCAGGATTTCGGAGTTAGGGGACCAGCACGGGGGAATTTCGGAGGGGCGATGACGTTACTGGAATACGGCTTTTTCATCGGGGAGATAGGGTTGAGGGGAGACGGCACCCCGACACCGACACCCACACCGACGCCGACAGCTCTCCGCGGGTCCCTGCCTGCCTGGAGCCCGCTCCAGGGGTTGGATGCTGTGCTCCAAGCGGCGTTGTGGTGGTTATTCCATGCGGACGAGGAGGCAGAGGACGAGGAAGCCTTGCTGTTCATGACGGACTGGTGACTGTACGCGTTTCTCTGGGGGAAAGGGGCTTGGTTGGGACTAACAGGCGACCTCCTTTGCTGCGGTGGTGGTGGTGGCTGCTGCTGCTGCTGCTGCTGCTGGGCATGCTGCTGTTGATGTTGAGACTGTGCCAAGCCGATTTGGGGAGAGAAATTTCCCCCGAACACCGGGTTAACGTGGTGGGGGAAATTCTGAAAAAGCATTGTCCCGTTCACCGAGGGTATCCCTTGAAAAAAGCTATCGTCCACGGTGTTCGTGGTCCCGGTAGACCAAGTGCTCCCAAAGGAAGGGGACAAGGACGTGCCGCCGGGTTCCTGCGGCTGATGAAAACTCAAACCCGGCAGGATGGGAGACTCCATCGGAGCTTTCTCTTTGCTGTTTTGCGCCGGGACTGCTTGGCTGATCACGCTCGTCGGGTTTTCCTCCGATGCGGGTGGTTCCGATGAAGGGGTTGGGGTGGAAGGGGGATCTACGTTCGTTGGATCTTGCTGCTGTGGAGGCTGGGCTTTGCTTTTGTCCATCAGTAAGTCATCCTGCATGGTTTGCTCAGCTGCAACGGGGAAAAACAGAGACGAGTTATTATTGAGGATATCATAAACCACACTCGCCGGGTTGTTATGATATTTGGCCAAAGAGAACGCTGGGAGGGGGTGGTTATTATTGCTACCGCTAGTGTCGCTGGGGCTAGCCGATTGCAGGGCGAATCCGTAATCACCCATTTAGCAGAAATTCAACGACTGCCTATGCGATCACATTAATGGTATTTCCGCTAAAGAAAATATTTAACGGCGTCACCCTTTCAAGCCCCTCCGTTCCCCTCAGACGCGAACTAAATAAATGCTTGGAGGACAGATATTCACCAATAATCGCCACGTCTCTTTTTCCCTTTTCACCGGAACTCCAGACTGCAATGTGAAACTGATTCTTGTTCCTGTTTTTTTCTGGGACCACCCCTAAATTGATTTGCATACGTCAATAAATACAGCTGCGTCCTTCAGCAAGGTTAGAGAGACACGCCACCCCCCCTTTACTCACTCAAGTTAAAGGGCTATGTTACACAATTTCCCATTATTGCAGCTCCATGTAGTTATTGAACCGTTTTGTAAAAATCCAAATGCACGTGTCAGCTGCCTTCTCGATTTACCGCAAACATGTAAAAGTCACACATACAAAACAGCACTGCAATAATATGATAATGAGTTGGAAGCTAATAAGTGACTAACGCACAGGCGTTAATTGGGCCAATAATAATGACTCATTCGTAAGCAAACCTGAAGAACGGCATTTCTTTAAACGAGATGACATTTTTACACGAACAAAAAAAGACTGATAATCTATTTATATCCCGTCGTAAAAGTTATGACCAATATTTCAAAACGAATTTCGACATTTGCCTGAAAGTATCTAAGATTTTTCAAAGCATAGAAAATGAATTAATAAGATTGACATGATCCGTGACATGATCATTTCCTTCTCTACTTTTGTTGTTCATATCGGTATTCACTTTCGGTGCTGCATTTACTTGAAACTCCCAAGGCCGTACATGGGGGGTATACTTGGGTTACACCCACAGCTCATAACAAGTCAACACAAAACGTTTCTGCAACATTGCACAAACGTAACTTTCCGAGCATTGACACCCCTCGATTATGTCTGTTCCAATCTCCAACTGCATGCACATACGATTATATTCAAGTTTGGTTTTCCCTTTTGACTTAATTATCATTCGTTACAGATATAGCGTATTTCAGCAGGTAGCCTACGCAATGTCTTATTTTTTTTTAGATAAGAACTCCATATTTATGTGCAGTTTGGCATGAGTACATTTTATGTCGCATTCGACTACAGCCTAATAGAAACACATATTGAGAGAAAAGGTTGCATTGATTTGATTTTCTTCATATTCTTTTAGCCTAGAATTTATATTTAACGCTGTTCTGAATGTGGGTTGATATTCTTTAGTACCTAGGCAAATTACAGGACTATGTGTGGCACTGCAGCAAATGGTTAACCGAACGCCTCATAGTACCAGACACCTTATCTGTGGCTGATTAAAATGTAACCAATGAGGTTAGAAAAATACGCATTACGAAATTAATGCAAAATCTCGAAACTATAGTAGGCTACATAATCATAAACTGCGATGAAGTAGGCTAATTGCGGCTGTGTACAAAGCAACCGTATGGTGCATACCGTACATCTACGATCGTGTTAAAATAGATATCAGGTCATAGAAATTCTTCCTATATTTTGTAGTTAGAGACATACATTACAGCAGTAAACACTATAAAGCATTACAAAACATTCTGTTCACCCCATGGTTAATCCTTGTTTTTCCGTCGCTGCCTAAGAGAGTCCGATTCAAGGTCATCAAAGTAATCAAGTTTACCGACCTACACGCAACAAATACATATTTTGATCGAAATATAGACGCATATATTCTTCCGCGTTCGTATAATATTGCGAATACGTTTATATGCAACACACACACCTATATATATATGCTATATATATATATAGCTTGTTAGATATTAAGACATATTTTCTTCTTGACTTCTTATCCCGTACTGTCGGTTTTTCCGAAATAAGCACAGGTTATATCCATGCACAGCGCGTTTCTTTACCGTTTTACATTAAACAGGATTTACCTTTCTCGTTCACCTTTAGGGATTCTGTAAATAAGGCTATTTCTGTTTGCCTCGGCTGGGTACGGATATGACAAATGAGCTACCCCTCTGCTGAGGTAGAGTCAGCAGTTGCTTTAACAGCTGATTGACTGCGGCGCATGGATGATGAAGAAGAGGCTTCAGGGAATTGTAGTTTTTTTATGTAACATTTAAAGCGACATTGATGTAGATTCTGTGCTAAGTTTGGATTGCAATAAAGTTGATTCTAAAACACAGTCTTGCATAGTGTGGTGCATACATAATAAGGCGATTGCACAGTGACTTTACTCGCATACGTCTTTGCGTCTGAAGGTACAATTCATTATGACAAATTCTCATGACAATATTTGGGTTATCAGTGACACTAAAAAGAACTATTGCACGTAAGAATTACCACAGCTTGAATATGTATTTTTAAATTATTTGCGTTAAGTATAATTATACTTGTCCCGGTAAGGGTCCTTTCCCCACAGTTTATGCCAATTCCTTGCCAATGAAGGATTAACAACGGCAAATGTATAC
Organism: Aldrovandia affinis; assembly: GCA_029706075.1. Classification (NCBI taxonomy): domain Eukaryota; kingdom Metazoa; phylum Chordata; class Actinopteri; order Notacanthiformes; family Halosauridae; genus Aldrovandia; species Aldrovandia affinis. The sequence continues at coordinate 2,268,452 of JAINUG010000002.1, forward strand.
GATACAAATAAGACTACATGAACGAGGCTCACACACGGAATATAGGCTTGTATTAAATGACAGAATGCATTTTCAACTAGCCACGAAGCACCCTTGGTTACGATTGCGGATATTGAGATAATAAGGAACCACCTACCACAATACGATGTATTCTGAAGCCAAATATGTATCTTCATGTTGATTGTCTATCAAAGTAGGCGTGAGTGGTCCCTAGTTAGAACCGCATGTCCGAGTTAGGACATTAATTTGATATTTTTGGACGACAGAGAGCAAAAAAGCAAAATTGAACTACATATCCCAAGCTTCTATCAATGTGCTATTTCTCAGCTGTTGCTTAGGTGCGTTATTATTGGTGACGCAGTGCGTAATGCCGTAGTTCCTTGCGTCACCTCACACAGACGGACAGTCAATGGAGTCAAGCGGTCACAGCAACGCAGTTACATTAATAACAAACCAAGTATTACTCGTCCGGGGTAAAATCTGGAGTTGAAAATAAGCACGAAACATTGAACTTGTGTTTTTTTATTTATAATGGTTGTTAAGTAGCATTTTAAACGTCCAATTTTCGATCGTATTCGTGTGTTTTGTTCAGCTAAGCCTTTCCGTGGCAGAGGCCTCGTTCTGAATAACGTTATAGTAGGCCTAGCTAGCTAACGATAACTGGTTATCAATACGTTTTCTGCACAATATAACTATATTTGCTCGCAAGCTAGCTTATTTTTCAGACGTGTGCATTGATATTTTATAGCAACGAATATGGCGGACCAGAGGGCTGTGGTAATGCAACAAATTTTGGACAGGTGAGTAGTTTATTGGGATTACTGAAACGACATGTGAATGTAGCCAACGTGCCTAGATTTGCACAAAGGTTGCGACAGGTCACTGGCTACGCTTATGACTATAATGTTAGCTTAAAGTGATCCACATTGCAAGCTAGCCAAAATACCGTTATTTCTGTATCAGTAGTACCTCGATGGGTGTGTGCTTTTCTACAGCAGGCAATCCATACTAGCTATCCATGTGGGGTAAACACTATATAATAACGGTGGATGCTAGCTTTCCAGATGTCTGGTAAACCACATAGCTAGCACATAGATTGCACTCCACTAATTTCTCTAATTTCTGGGAAGGCTGGCTCACTGGCTACATACATTGTTGGAGTTGCTAGAGAAGGGGTGCACAACTCCAGGCCTGGAGGGCCGGTGTGTGTGCTGCTTTTTGTTCTAACCAATTACAATGGCTTACTTTCCTAAACAGAAGTATACACCAATGCTAGTTCCCTCCTATATCGGACCTCAGTAAAACGTTTTCACCCAGGATGTGTTTGCGGTCTGCAGCTCTAGCTCCTGAATTTATCAAAAAGGCAAATCAAATACATGATTGGGGCTAATTAATTTATCAAGAGCAGAAGTTGGCATGAAATCCAGAAATGGATTGGCCCACTTTGTGCATCCCTGTGTTCAAACCTGACTGGCATGCTTTGGCATTAAATGGTCTGTCATTTGTATCCTAGCTGTGGTGTATATAGCTGTATTGCTTGCTAGTTATCAACACTAACTCCCTGAAGGACATGCCACCCGAGCAGTTTTCTAAATGTATAAACACTTGCACACTGTCAGAGCTGTTCAAATATTTTATTGATGTCAAAATTATAATCTGAGAAATTGTTGTTAAGTGCTTGTGTGAAGTCCAAAAAGATAACCCTGTGGCCTTCCAGGTCAAGGGTTAGGTAGCTCTGTAGTGGTGGTTCAATACCAGGCTTGAGCAGCCCTGCAAGAACTGTGGCCCACCAGGACCAGGCCTGAGTAGCCCTGAAGGCACTGCAGCCTTCCAGCTCCAGGCTTGAGTAGCCCTGCAGGCACTGCGGCCCTCCAGCTCCAGGCTTGAGTAGCCCTGCAGGCACTGCGGCCCTCCAGCTCCAGGCTTGAGTAGCCCTGCAGGCACTGCGGCCCTCCAGCTCCAGGCTTGAGTAGCCCTGCAGGCACTGCGGCCCTCCAGCTCCAGGCTTGAGTAGCCCTGCAGGCACTGCGGCCCTCCAGCTCCAGGCTTGAGTAGCCCTCCAGCCCTCCAGGCTTGAGTAGCCCTGCAGGCACTGCGGCCCTCCAGCTCCAGGCCTGAGTAGCCCTGCAGGCACTGCGGCCCTCCAGCTCCAGGCTTGAGTGGCCCTGCAGGCACTGCAGCCCTCCAGATTTGTTTTATGTGTCGGATTGGCAATGCAGCATATATCAGTTCAGCACATTAGCGAGGATGTGCTCCCGAGGTGTCCATCACTTCAGCGCGATTGTGATTGGCTCCAGTTAGCAGCTAGCATTGGCTCCAGCTGTCTGATTTGATGAGTTGAGCGCTCACCCTTGTTCTTGAGAAGCAGAGTGTAATGGAAGCCCTTGGAAGTGGATTGATTTCCCCTGGGTGCCAAAGTTTTCAATCATTGACACCTCCCCGTCCTAAATTTTTTCCCATTCCTGTCCTCTGTTTCATTCGGGTGTCACAATCATTGTCACTGGTGCACAGTGCAAAGGTGTTCTCAAAAATATGAATTCATAATTTTTTTCAAATTAGCACAGTTGGAATGAACTGGGACCCTACCCAACAATGACTGGCCATTCTCTCCCTTCTGGCCAGTGAAGGAAACAGAACTGTTTCTCTTTAGCTCGACTCACCCGGTCAGTGATCTTCTCCCAGTGTGCACACCAGTGCACGCTGAAAGGGCACTCAATGCAACAATGCTACAATACAACAAAGGGCAACAATGCAAACTCCCAAGAGCACGCAGCTTTTGCAGTACGCACTCCAAGCACACTCAGCTGCTGCGGATCAGGTTATTGCGTTTGCTTCGGCTTGCAAGTGAAAGTAACTGCTTTCCCCATGCGCAGTGGAAACTTGGAGGCTTTGCTCAGTTTACGCTGAGAGGCAGTAAACCCCCTTTTGACATTTCCGTGGCTCTGATATCTGCTGCATCACCCATGCTTAGCTTTACATCTTTTGTGTCCTTATCAGGGATGGTGGAGAAGATTTCACCGTTTGGCCACTCGGATGCTAAACACCTGCTTAGGCTTCTGAGAAGTGCCTGGAAAATATTCATTTACCTTACTGTGTGCCCTTCCAAAGTAACGAGGAACACAGTGTCCTCCACAGGGTTGATACAGCATATCATTATGATACGCTTTATTCTCAAATACTTTAAAGATCCAGTGTGATCAATCAAAGACATTTGAGAATTAAACCCAGGAAACGTGTTTGGCTGGACATGGTAAGCTCAGACTTGGAAATGGATGAAGTACAACATTTAAATACACATTTAGATGGTGCAGGTTTACTACTGTCATGGACAGGTTCAAAGCAGTAGATTGTGGAAACTGATACACCTCAGCTTGAACATGTGGTTCCAGGGAGGGGGCCTATTGCTGATGCTACAACAAATGCACACCCAAAGGGTTTCTTTCATTCATCCGTGGTGAGGTAGTGCATGCCCAAATTTGGAAAGATGGGAAAGGACTTGAAAGTTCTTGAAAATAACATTTTGACAGAGGTAGTTAAAATGAGTTAAAATGGTAGTTAAAAGTGCATGCATTTTTTTATTGGGAGATTTTGGCAATCATTTTGAAAAGTTTAATTGTCTATATTTTGTATAAATAATGTCTTTAGAAGCTGATGCTGGATCAGAGCCTACATTCTGCTCAAAATGGTTGCGGTTTGGATTGTGGTTTGAGAGAGCTGATCCTGGGATAGCTTTCATTTTAAGGGATGTTGAGGCCATTTCTTTTCGTTGCAGTGCTTATGTTGGCTACGGTACAGTTTTTATCTGCCCTTTAGTTTGGGGGAAGGGGCCCTTGAAAGGAAGGCTTGGGTAAGTTTTGAGATCCTGGGTATTTATTTTCCCTAACTACTAAACACTAGTGTAGTCCATAGGTGTAATGTCTCCCAAAACGTGATTCCAGCTGACATGGCCATATCTCTTTTTGTCCTTCCTTGGACTTGATTGGCATATCAAGGTTTTTTTTCCATTGCTGATTTCAGTTCACCAGGTCTTCCTGGACCATATGTGAAGTTTAGCACCGCACCGATATCCCTTGCTATATTGGTTGCTAAAAACTGATTGATTACTTACGTACTCTTTTCAAGCAGGTCTTCGATGGGCCATGGATATTATTTGTCCTAATGCTGTGTAATTGAAGCTTCTCTACCTTTGGAAGACATTATGCTTCCTGTGCCATTGTTCCATTTTTCATCCAGCTGTTGGATATCGATTCCCTGTTTTCTGTTGTCTGAGTAAAGCGGTTCTCTGTGTCATGACCTTGTCAGCGTTTTTTCATGGGGAGAAGCACTTGCCAGAATACCAACTTCTGCCCCAGTGTGCTGTTAAATGCATCTCAGTACCGCATAACTTTCTTCTAAATACCTGAAGCCCATAGATGGGAGCTTTGCATGGTGCAGCCCCCTCCACACACACACACACACACCACACACACACACACACACACACACACACACACACACACGTTCTGAGTCTCGGGCTCCCTGTAAAATGTTTCAAAGCCTTCGTTTATTGCTTTGGAGGTGTTGCGGGAAAAAACTATTTTGGTATTAATTGATCAGGTAACACCATGTTTGCCTGCCCCCTGTTTTATCAGCATTGTTCATATGATATTCCATTTGAATAATTCTTGGGTGTGCCAAAAAAAGGAACAGGAGGCTTAAGTAATTACCCCCCTTGAGCGAGGTGTGTACTCGGTGACAAACCCATGGCTCGGTGGGGAGCCCTATCTGTGTGTGCCACTGGCAGCTGGCTCCTTCTGCTACGACGGTGTTTCAGTAATTTTAAAAAAGGAGGAGAAGCAAGCTTTAGCCTGTTTCCTCTTTCCACACAGTACCTCACCTTATCAAAGTTGATTTTTATTTATTTGAACCTTTAGTGAAATGTAAAATGTTTTGCTGCTAATCTGATTTGCACCCGCCCCCCAACCCTCTCTTCTATGGCGCTATCGGTTGTCTTTATCTAATATATTATCTCTCTCTCTGTCTACTGTTTTAAACTGAGTATGTGGTCCATTTTATTATCATTATTATTTGGCATGTATATCCTGCTTATAGAGCATTCGAAAATGAATGTGATTTTGGCATTGGGGCCTGTTTCATTAATAGAGGCACCCTGTTTGGTTAAGAGACGCTGGCTGAAAAGCCCCGGCTGTATAAAGGGGTTATGGAACATAGGCGTAAGATTGGAATCATTGTTGCCCTAAATAGCGAATACTACCGTAGCTGTTATCCAACTGCATAAGCTGCTGCTTCAGTTTGAGTGCAGAACACGAGAGAGATGCGGGTGGTTTTACCCCTCCTGGTGCTGTTTTCAGTCTATTTTGGCCTCTTGCTCAGTCCAACTTCATACCTTTCAGGCTGTCAGTATGACATAGCAACTTGGCTGCTAAGTATCTGACCAGCCTCCTATTAGACGCTCGCCACTTGGTGTGCTAAACCTACTTCCTGGCTCCAAGGAAGGATTTGGGTTTACATCCTGTTCTACACTTGAGGCAGTTGAATGTATTCCTGAATTTTATCCCCTTTTGCATGTCACGCACAGTCGATGTTCTCCGGATTGTGGTTGCAGGGGAATGATTCACGTTTACTTTCATGTTCCAATATTGGCAGAACAGACATTTTCTGCATTTCACCTACCAAAGCCAGGAATACCAGTTTGCCGTTTTGCCTTTTGGCCTCTCCCTGGCTCCTCACGTCTTCACAAGGTGCTTGAGTACAGACCTGAGCTCCCTTCACCTACAAGGAGTCAAGATACTCCCTTATCTCGAGGACTGGCTCATCTGCACCCCCACTCAGAGCATAGTACTGACACTGGCCCACGTCTGCACTGGGCCAGCCTGTTACCTGCCAGTGGTTCTGTAGGCTCTGAGTAAGCCGCCTTACCAACCTCTGATGGAACTGTATCCAAAATGGCTGTCTCTGATGACAGCATTTCTTCTGCTAATTTCCTGAGCAAAGTGTGTGAGCGAACTCCACGCACTCTCCATCAATGCTGTGTGCCTAAGATGGCAGGCAAATGAACTCCCAGGTCTGGACCTGGAGATTGGACCTGACTTCATGGCCAAACCCAGCTTTCCTGCCCATAGGTTGGTGGTCGTGCCCTGGTGACTGGTCCTGATGTTTCGAAAAGGTAAATGGTTTCCTTGGTGCGTGTCTCTTGCTTTCAGCAAAATGAAAACAGGCCAGCATGTAATCAGTTTTAACACTTGAGATATTTTTCAGAATCCCTGAAAGCTGCTCTGGGGGGTTCAACTCTAGGGGTCTGTAATATAGGTCAAAAATCTACTTATGAAAGATTCTGCAAAGGACTGCCACTCCAGATGGGTATTTGTGAAATTTTCTCACATGGCGCAATCATTCCCCTAACATTTTGTGTTGAATTATTCTTGAGTTTGAAGGCAACAGCTGAAATGTAGCTCAGCGCCGCATTTGTTTTTGACCACTGTTAGACCCTAATCATGCTTACCTTGTGTTACCTAACTGGGTCAGATCCAATTGCCAGTTGGAGTTTAGAAATTCTGGTGTTCTGCATTCTGTTGCCAGACAATAATGAACATTCTAAGTACATGTTTGCAAAAGAAACCCTTTGAGAAAGGCAACAACATAGCATAGAATTGATCTTTCAGTGGAACTGCACGGAGCTATTGCATAAATTTCCTTTTTAACTGGGGAGGGGGAAGCTCATCACTGCAAATAGCTGTCACTTGTTCTTACACAGATTCTCTTCTGAATAATGTTCTGTGACTGAGTTCATCAGCCATAGTAGACTGAAACCCAAGGACTTGGTTTGAACACAGAATTTATCAGAGAAACAATTTATTTTTGTCTGAACCCCAAAAGAATCCTGTTTTTCAGGGAGGGAGAGAAATGGTTGTCTTCCTTTATTGTACAGACACTCTGTCAGTACACCATGTTCCTAATGTGTTTCTCATAGGGTAGCTGGGGATGAGGGAGGGGTGGGGAAGAGCACATCATCTAAAATTCCCACAGCACAACATGTAGGATCTGTTGCAGAGGTAGCCAGGGTCTTGGACTAAATCACACGTCTGGCCAGTTAATCGGGCTTCCTGAGTAAAAAGCCACCTCATGATCGTGCTTTTTTCCTGTGTGAGTGTATGTGTCTGTTTGAGAGAGTATGTGTATTGTGTATGTGTGTGCATGTCTGTGGATGGATGTTTGAATGCTTTTGAACTGGTGTGTCCGTGCGTGCGGGAGGGGGGAGTGTGGGAGACAGGAGCAGGAAGGAGATCAGGGTCACATTTGCAAATTCAGGTGAAATGTGACCCGTGCGAATCGAGTGACTCTCGCATTTAAGGTGGTGGGGGGGGGGCGGCAACAGCAGAGGAGATGTTGCAACCGAACCCCCCCTACCAAGTAGTCAAATATAGACCCTGACAGCGATGGCCTGGCTGGGCCAGTCCTGCAGGAAACATGAGCCGAGTGGCAGAACTCCACCTGTTTTTGGCCTTTCCCTGGTTTAAGATCCGGGGGGGACACACAGGTGTTTATAGGAAGTAGAAGTTTGGGTCATCCATGTGGTGGAAGCGCTCTTCCAGTTAGATGGGTTCAGTTGAAGGGGGGGGGGGGGGATGGATTGGGGGGATGGTGGTGGTGGTGGTGGTGGTGGTGGTGGTGAGTGGAGTCTTAAGTTTATTTGTTTCTGGCTGCATGCCTTTGGTCAGGGTGAGGCATGAGGGCACACTCTGGGCTTACCACAGTTCTAGTGGTTCTCTGTGGCTCAGTAGGTAGAGCATGCCATTGGCAACGCTTATGTTGTGGGTTCAATTCCCACTGGGACCACATATACTGAAAAATGTATGAGTCACTTTGGATAAAAGCGTCTGCTAAATGGCATATATTATTATTATGTTATATTAGTTCTACATGCCACCTGTCAGTCATTGAATCTTTAGAGTAATTGTGGCTTCTGTACCAGGAGTAAGGTTATAGCAGCAGCAACGCCACACTTGAGGTTCCAATATTGCAAACTTTTCAGCCACAGATGTTTTATGTACTGACTAGATAATCTGCTGTGTTTGTTCAATGTTAAGTGGTCTGTCTTTGCCAGTGCTCTGATTCATTAATGGTCGCGGTTAACCACAGAACAAGCATAGTTAGCATCACAACGCCATGCAGCATGGAAGCATCCTGTTACCCACCCAAACCTCCTCATAAACGAAGTATGGAGGAGAGGCTGAAACTGAATATTCAGTCAGTGTGTATATAGATTATCTGTGGATAACCCCTGCCCCCCTTCCCCGTGGATAAAAGCTCCCCTGCCACCTCAGTTTAATGGATTTAGGCAGTATTGGCTCTCGTGATTTCCTGGTGATTTTGATGATCAGGGCCTTCCCTGTCAGGGAACACACTGCTGAAGCAGTGCTGCTAATTTGAATGGCAACAGTCTGCACTTTTCAGACAGACAGGCAGGGACCGTGTCCCTTCCTTTTCTTGGGCACCTCTGTTCACTTCAACTTGACCCCAATTTTGACTGTAACCAGTGCGCTGTGTGTAGTCTGCTTGGGCTCAAAGGCAGGGAACTGGCAGTGTCCTCGAGGTGATGGGGCCATTGGGCTGGGATTGCGGCGGAGGGGGATGGAGACAGACGGAAGTCCAAACACCTCTCGTCCCGACCTTCATCTGGGAATCTGTCGCCGCCGTTGGCCAGGATCTGCGGCCCCGGCTCTCCCGAGCATCCTTTGTGTGGCGGCTCCCGGAGCTTTCCCACAGTCACGTGACCGGCGGCGCGTGAAAGGGCTCTTTGTGGAGCGGCCTAAGACCCCTTAAACCCGAGCAGCCTGCTACTCATAAAGCCATGAGAAAAGAGCCAGGCTGAGCCAACACTCTTTGTGTCTGGCATCAATCAGATCGCAGAGAGGGCCCAGTTTCACCCCCTCCCCCCTTCGTGCAGATAATACCCCAAAGCGCTGATCCAGGTTCAGCTAACCTGCACTTATCCCTAAACCTGGTCATTTTGTGCAAAAAGCTGAACTGGTCCTGGGTTACTTGCTTAGCAGCCACTAAGCTAGCTACACTATGAATTAATTGGTCTTCGTATTGATGAAAAGAAAAAAGAAGAGGAAAAAACAACATCCATTCTTCTTAGAATATGATGGAATGTGATTAGGTTGACCTCTTGAGCTGTGATAGTAGTACATTATTTAAGCTTTGTGTAGTAATTTGACTAATATCCCTGGCATGAATGTGCTTGCTCTTACATTTGCGCATCAGAGCATGCGCCCGCTACGATCCATTAGCTGAGCTGCGCAGCTGGGGCACACGGAACGCAAGCACCTGAACAACCATAATGGCTGCTGTTATGAGGAATACTCTCTTGAGGCAGGGAGTTACCTGCTGGTTAAACCACCTTCTTCCCCCACCATCAGACAAATCCTATGGCTGTTTGTGCGTCATCCGGCCGGACTCTTGGCTACAGTCGGCACTTCATGGCCAGGATTCGGTTCCTTTATTTGAGTTCTCCTCTTGTCTAGTGACAGCCCAGAGTGCTGTGCTCTGGTCCAGCCTCTTAGCGGGTCATGTGACTACAGCTATGAAAGAAACTGCCAGCCAGATTAAACAAAGCTTGAAATGAGAGAATAGGATAAAAAAAAAAAGCCCTATAAAAGCTCCTAATTTGACATATCTGTGTCTAACTGGATTATCAGAGGACAGTCTTGCCCTGCCTCTCTCAGCCAATCAGACCTGTAGGAAAGGTCAGTGTCCGGGTCATGTTGACCGTTCCAGCAGTTACGGTTGGCTGGAAAATGTAGCGCCCTTTAAAAATGCTGACACACTAACATGATTCCCCAGAGAGTAGATTCCAATGTTGAACATTCAACAAGGTACAGGAGAAAATAAATCGCCTCTGAGCAGTATCAATGATACAATTAATATATTTTAATATACTGGTTTAAATAGCTGATCTTTTAGTAACATAAAACTGTAATGCCATGGCTGGGCGCCCCCTGCCTCCCTCCATATTCATTGCCCTTCTTTAACGGAATCTGTCACTTGGAGAGGGAGTGATCTGCGGCAAGCGTGTGGTGCAGAAACACTATCTTAATGTCTGTTTACCACATTGACTCATGCAGCCCGGACAGTCAATTAGTCAAACATAACGCATGGATTCAGCAGCGCATTCTGTCTGATGCTGCGGCTCACATGCCAGAAGCGGTGGCAGATGGTGCTTTTCCAGCTTCTCTCGGTTCTATTTTCAGTTCCCTCACTCTGTCTAGACGTCGCACGTCTGAACTGGACTTAGTAAACCGCGCAGAACCAGGAGAATGAGTTCCGGCTCTTCGGGTCCACACGTACCGGTCACTCAACTGAATTACTGAGCGGTTTGCACAAAGTTGAAGGTATTTCTGGATCGCGAGGCTAAAACAGACTGTCGGCCTAGGGACCGAGCCCTTCTTCAAATTCCACATTTAGTCACTGAATCATCAGGACCAGAGTGGAGTGTGTTTTGGTTCAATGATTAAGGTGACCCCCACCTCCAGACTGACTGGCTGATTGTATAAAGTGTGTCCCAGCCTGTGGTCTTCAAGTCATGTGTTCGAGGGTGGAGGAAGCTGTAGCTTCTACATCCATTTTGTTCCATTCTCTGGAACCACAAGTCACCCTGCTGGTGCTATGTTTAACCCCCAAAGTCATTACATTCTTTTCTTAAGTCAGAAGATTTTTTGGTTCCCATCAGTCACAGTCTGGTCTGGTTTGGAAAAGAAACTGAAATCACATGTTGGTGCGTGGACATCCTCCTTCAGTAGAACACAACCCTGATGGTTTCATTTCCCTAGATGGTGTGAGATGGTTTCCTAGAACCCTGATAAGTTCAGTGGCATAGAGGGCAGGTAGCCTCGCTGGAAGTCCTTGGATCTGCGGTGACAGGCAGCTGAGCTGGTCCTTCACCAGAGGACATTCAATCTTCTGTGATCCAAAGATGGACGCAGTGCCTGCTTACTGTGGTGGCAGTACCACTTGTATTATGTTACGGTGAAGAAGCAGAGGTGTAAGGACAGGATGGAAGTTGGACCTTGTTGCATCAAACCCATGTTCGGTTTGGTCAGGGGGCCAAACACTTTGATACTCTGAAAGCATGGAGGTTTTTTTTGGGCCCTGAATTCATTATACGGTCTGTGTCTTTTCTGTCAGGGGTGCAGGTTTTCCTTTGTTGGGAAACTGTAAGTCTGCATCCCTGTTCTCAGTGTTCCCCTTTCCCCCGTATGATCCACAGTGGGGGGAAAATGTGAAATGTTCATCCTAGCTAAGATGGAAAACAACACTTGAGCAAAACTGAACTGACTCCAGTAAAGACTCAGTACAGCAGGGGAGTGTAATGACTTTAACAGGGAGCTCTCTGTTTTCAGTATTACCTGCAACAGTGAGTCCTAATTCTCAGATCTAGGAACACAGTTTATGTTTGACTGCAAGTCCTTGATCGTCCAAGACCAAGATAAGCCCGTTTTGATCCGTCAGACCCATTTCAAGTGACCCAGGATAGGATGCTTACTGACGGAAAATCCAGAGTGAAATGGCACATTTACGTGTATGCTTGAAAATAGCAGGTTATTTCTTCAAAACGTATGCTTGAAATGGTACAATTTGAGTTATTTGACGAGCGGGGCAGCAAGAGAAGGCATTGGGTTTCACGGACCAGCTTCTGTTTCGGCTCCGTTGTTCCAGTGGCTGTCAAGAGGCGGGCAGGGTTACAGGAACTGGAGACCAGAATCTCGGGGGCGCCGGTACCTGCTTTGTTCTCCGGTGTTCTGTTCTCATGGAGACGCCTGCCTCCCTTTACAATCAGCGTCCTGCGCTGACGTTTCGCTCCGGTGAGGCTGCCCCTCAAGCTCCTATTCACTATTTTATTTATTTTTTTGCGTGTGTGTGCACGTGGGTGGGTTTATGTGTACACACATCTGTCAATGCAACATTCCCACTTTCTGTCTGGCTCAAATCGAATCTGTTTAGTGGTCAAAGGCTTTGCAGAAAAGGAGTAGGCAAGGTTGCGTCATCAGTGTTCGAGCGATGTGTCTGTACTTCCTCTTACTTCCTGTCTGGTTGTTCTCATTACCCCCCCCCCCACAGCTCTCGAGAACGCACTGTTTAGGATATCAGTTCCCGCAGTGCGGAGGAGCCGTCGAAGGAGAGATGGTTTTGGGTTTCCGTCGGAAACGCAGGGTTCGTTTCGCCGGGGCGGGCCCTTTCTTCTACCAGGGCCCCCGTTATCTGAGCGCGCACCCCCTCTCGGCTCTCTCCGCACGGTCATGTTTTATTCACTGCGTGAAAATGGAAAATCTGCTGGCGACCGGACGGAGCGCGAGCGAGTGAGTGGTCTGGTCCAGGCCGGGGCCCCTACTAGCGCTTTGGAGAGCCCTCCTCCGTACCCCCACATCACCAGAGCAGGGAGAAGGCCGATGATGGAAGGTCACAGATTTAGCATCCATTATTCAGGGCACGGAGCACAGGGCCTTTAATTATACATCTCCTCTTAAGCCATGCAGATCACGGCCCCACTGCGGCCTTCCCCCGCATGATGAAACTGGAGCACTACTACTACTAAGAGGGACTGCAGATGCTTTGTTGAAGAAAACAAAAACACACAAACACTGCATCACTTTGATCCTGTTGTGTCTGGAAACATCAGGTCATCAGTCACACACTAGAACAGGAAGTACTCTGTCAGGCTGGCCTTGGGATCTTGCCTTGTCTGATTTGTTTTATGAAACAGCTTAGCTTTTCCCAGATTTGTACAATGCGAGTTCAATGCATGAGATTCTTAGGCTGAGCATGTTCCCATCTCCCAGCTGGACCTTATCTTAAGTACACATATTTGAAAGTGGTTCTGGGTGCAATGTTCCTACTGCTTGTCTTGTTTTGCCGAGCCTTTTGAAGCAGCGCACTCATTAATGGATAAGAGCTTTTTTTGGTTTGTGGTTGGAATGGAACACATCAAAGTTGTTCTGGCTAACCAGAGAATTTCCTCGAGCTACCCACTTGCGCCTGTTTCCAGCGGCTGATGTTAGCAGCCCTGTCTTATAGAGGCTAGAGCCAGATTTCAGTGGGGTGATGGGCCAGTAGGACACCAGTCTATCACAGGGTCATTACCCACAATCCATCTCTCTTAGTGCTGAGTGGCAAGCAGAGACTGTGGGTACCATGTTCAAAGTGGGGAATGTACCCAACCTTCCAAAATCAGGGTGGAAGCTGTCAACCAAAAAGCTGATAGTTTGCCTGGCCCACATTATAATTACAACAATATGAAGAGAGACACAGTTTGAGGATGTGAGTGATCATTGAAATTGTATATGCAACAGACACTGCGGTTAGCACAGTCCTTCAGGGACTCAGGAGTGTAGCCTATGGGAGGGGCCGTGGGGCTGGGTCATTCTTAGATCATCTTCTGGGGCCTAAGAATAACAAGCTCCTGGAAGTGTGATGCCTGGAATATGGAAAAGGTGAGTTTGCGTGATGAGAGAGGGACAGAGGTAGAGGGGAAGAGAAAGATGGAGACAAAAGAGCCTATAAAAGAAATGATGTTTCCATAGGATTGATGGAGTGATTTCTCCGAGGTCCCTTCCTTGTGTGTGTGAGATGATGGTGCTTGTGTTTGGCAGCACAGGAAACGCATCCCTGTGTGTCTGCAAGCCTCGTTATATAGAAACTACAGTATTAGCTCTGCCTGGGGCACTAACAGGAAGTGTGCCCCAGCACTCAACGAAGCTTAAAGCACTCAGACAGTTGGTACAGCTGTTACAGTGTAGCACAGCAGTGTAGCTTTGTACAGCTGTTAGTGTAACAGCAATGTATTTGATTAAGCTGTTACAAATGTTACCCAGTGAAGCACATCAGTGTGTTTCATACAGCAGTGGTTGGCGCTTAACTCCTGTAATACCTCCCACATATAATTACTCTGGCCTTAAGACTGGCTTATCCTCATATGGCACCCGAATTGTTTTACAATTTCAGATTAATCTCAGTGACGTGGACTGCGAACTACAACCGTTCTCCAGTGTGGCTCCACAGAATGCATAGCAGCCCTTATCAAGATGATTACAAATATTAAATAATGATTATCGTTCAGTGTACCCATGTAATCATGTAATAATTGTGCCATAATATACTTGTCATAAGAATGCCCCTTCCCCCATTTTAAATGACCTCCAAGTTACAGACCTGTGAAATCGATTGGGCTTCTTAGCAATGAAAGACTTTTTACTTCTTTTTTTAAACATTCTATTTCGCTGTGTTTGTATTTATGATTTGTGTATTTAATTTGAAATGTTTGACGTCTCCTGTGAAGCACTTTGGGTTACATAGTAATAATAGTGATTGTTTTTGTTGTTGTCATTACCCCCAAACCAAAACCACGGTGTTGCCGTTCATCACTGGTCGGGGCGGCGGGCCTTCGTGAAGGGTCCGTATGAGCGCCACACAAATGAGAAGATGCCTCCATGTGTTGGAGGCGGAGAGGAAGCTGCATCGGGACATGCGGCCGTGATTAATGCCTCGTTATACTATACACCACAGCAGTGCAGCGTGGGAGATTTATTGAATTATAGCTTGGCACCGTTTCAAGACACAACATCTGTCTGGGTGTCATGCAGAGGCGGTTTTTGTGGGTGTGCGTTGGGAGGGTGCTCGCTCCCCCACAGCTCTTTCTGGTATCGGCTAATTGTGTTCTTATGCAGTCTGAACATGTGGAAAGTTTTCTGTAATGGCCTTACTTTCACCCCCCCAACTATCCAAGTTTAGCCCCCCCATCTAACTTCCTCAGCTTTTCCCTTTTTTTACGAGATGAGTTCGTTTTCGCTGACGCCTCGCTTTTAAACGTTGTGGGTCTCCTCTTCCGAAAAGCTCTCTGCCAAGTTTGCATTTCAGGCTTTTGTGTGCCGTGGGTACGAGCCAGGGATGTCACGGTATGAGTTTGTGACTATGATAACCGTACTAAAAATTAATCGTAGTTCCGCGATATCAATGAGTAATATAAATGACTTGATATAAATTCATTACATTACCAAATATTAGCACGTCCACCCCTGCATTCACGTGCCCTAACGTTAACTGATTATTAACGTTATTCAATACACGAATGTTAGCTCTTCAAGCTAAGGGCTTCTAGATATATAGAAACTGAAAAAGTGTAGTCAGATTTTTTGAGATGATAAAAACAAACAAATAAAAAAACTTTGTTTCGTAAGCGTAGTGTTTTAGCTTGCTAGTTAATGATCTGCCTCGTTGGTGTGTCAATGTCCATTGTACGTTTTGTATCTAGCTAACGTTAGCTGTTTAAAGTCTGCAGGAACTTTATCCTATACTGTGGCTAAAATATTTTGAAACGGTCTCATGTTTTGTTTTGTTTTGTTTGTTTTTTTGGGGGTGGAGATCTGTATACATCCGTTTTATAAATGAATATTGGAATTCATTTTCGGAGTCTTCATAGTATCTGAGTATTGGCACGGCTAGGGGGTTGCAGGTAACGTTACGCACCTAACAACACCCTGCCAGTATTCAAAGTATACAAAGTAGCAATATACAAAGTAACTTAGCTCTGACAATATTCATGATATACCACAGTTCCTTGTCGCTTTAATAAAATTGTTCGACAGGTCTAACGTTAAATATGTAGCTCTTAAATGAATTCGCAAAATAAGCGTTCATGTTGAACGTTAAAGGCTTCAGTGAAATTCTGGTTTCGAATAGCGAGTCTAGCTAACTAGTAAGCTACGTACTATGACTGGTGCCCACAGAACTGTTTTCGGGGTGAATTCTGGAGTAACAGTTTGTTCTATTAAAATACACAAAGAAAAGATTGTTGGCTAATCAACTATTGAGGATTAAGTCCAACCTGTCCACTCACCCCAGAGCACCACCCTGCACTGTCTGAGCTTCTTCCAACGACAACCATTACCTTGAACGGAGCGAAATAGAAACAGATCCTCGTGAAATTGAATGCATGAAGTGCTACAGGGAGCTGCTGAATCTCAATCTAGAGACACGCGCTGCGCTGCCGTAGCAACATCGTAAAACAAGGACATGTCAGTAAAACCTTAGAGAGTGCTTAGGCAACTTTTAGTCCCAACACATATTTAATGAGTGTAATTATTTTATATCAAATACCATGATATACCTCCAACTCGGTTTTCGCGGTCGGGGAAAATGTTTGTGGTATGATAATATTACTATCAATTCTGACACCGTGGTATACTGTCAAACCGGTGTACCGTGAGAGCACAGCAGAGCCGCAAGCGCTTTCATCTCGGCACACACACACACACACACAGGGGATTCTGTTTTTATCCAGATCCCTCTTACCCGTGTCTGCTAAAAGCACAGTTGCTGACATACTTTGGATAAAATTAAAATGCTATAATGTTTTGTTCAAGTGTATGCCATATGCAGCGTGCATGTGCTTTTACAGTGTGTGTGCGTGGCTGGTCCAGTAGTCAGAGGTTCTGGTTTAGTTAGATAATGCAGCGCTTGGACCTCCTCTCCTCACTGCGGCAGAGAACTTTATCTAAGCTTGTTACGTGTCTTTCTGATACTGTGTCTTGCTGTGTGTGTGTGTGGCTGTAGCTCTCTCTCTGTTGTAGGAGCTGCCCTGGGTGTGTGTGTGTGTGTGTGTGTGTGTGTCTTTGCTGTAAGAGCTGTGTGTGTGTGTGTGTGTGTGTGTGTGTAACACTCTATCTGTTGTAGGAGCTGCTGGGTGTGCGTGTCTGTAACACTCTCTGTCTGTCTCTGTTGTAGGAGCTGCTGGGTGTGCTTTGCCACAGATGAAGATGACCGAACAGCAGAGTGGGTTCAGCCGTGTCGATGCCGGGGCTCCACTAAGTGGGTGCACCAGGCCTGCCTGCAGCGCTGGGTGGATGAGAAGCAGAGGGGGAACAGCACGGCTCGCGTGGCCTGCCCGCAGTGCAATGCTGAGTACCTCATTGTCTTCCCCAAACTGGGTACGCATATATATATACATGCCATTTAGCAGATGCTTTTATCCAAAACGACGATGGTATTGAGTGCATACATTTTTCAGTATATGTGGCCCCATTGGGAATCAAACCCACAACCTAAGCGTTGTCAGTGCCATGCTCCACCTACTGAGCCACACAGAACCAGTGAAAGCAAAAACCACTGTTTCAGCAGGGTACTGGAACAGAGGAGGTTGGCAAAGAAAATGTTTTTTATATGCAGTCTTCCAGATTTTCATATAACCACATTTATATCATATTTTTAGTGCCTTTAAAGACGTATTATACGATGGGACAGGGCAAACATTACAATTATATACCCACATATTTTTATTACTTAAGTCTTGATTTTGTCTTTAATCTTTATTTGATCTGTACCACCTTAAACTGCAGCACATGATGTATGATCTCAGCTGGCTACAAAATGAAAAGCAAAACAACATTTTTGCAGCATACTATTAGCTGTGTAGTTACGTTCATAGAAATCTAAAATTGAGTCAATTGCTTTCTTTAACATTTTTTTATTCATTTATGATTTCTTAACATTTTACACCTATTTTTCTCCCAATTTGGAATGCACAATTTGTGTATTTTCACGCCCAATCTCCTGTGTCAGTCGTGAGCAGTCAAGCACACACTCTTTCTTTGCTGAAACGTGATGTCAGCTGCAGCTTTCTTTGCACTCCGCAGTATGCCGGTCAGTCTCTTACAGACACTGAGTCCAAGGAGAATACTTCATGTGTAGCTTGCGCAGACAGACTGGACAATGCTAAGGCCAATTATGCACTACCCTGCAGGGCTGCTGGCATAATTGTAGGCCTGCCCTATTGCTGCAGCGTCCCTTGTCGATTGGGTACCACACACATGGCAGTGCAGCCAGCAGCAGCAGCATCTTCTCAATCTGGGGTACACCAGCTGAGCTGTGCGGTCAGCCCCCTGCAGATTGTAATCTTCCCACCCTGTGCTATGCTGCGGCCAGTTGTGCCTCTCCCCGCGGGGCTCCTGACCACCGTCGTCCTTGGCACGTTCTGGGTCCGGCTCCCGACCCTAAGGCACATCACTGCTCTCTGATCAAGTGCTTTAGCAGGGCGTGCCAGCTAAGAGTCCCAAAAAACCGCATTCTCACCAGATGATGCATTTCAGGAACTTGATAAACGTTGCCGTTGATCAACGTCATCCACCAAGCACAAACGCATGCATGCGATTGTCACGGCACTGTGTGTCATGCAGGGGAGCTTCTCCAGCTCCAGTAATCTCCTGTCTGAATTTCCACACTCCCGTTCGTTCAGCAGTGCCTGACAGAGCTCCTGAGGTCCTTCTCCCGCTGTGGGAGCGGATGGTGGTATGCGAGGTAAAGTTAGCCTAGTCGCATCGGCATGCTGCCGCTCTGTTCCAATAACCTTGTTTCCCTTCAGAGGCCAGCACGCGGTTATTTTGGGATAACTCGCTGTCTGCCACACTCCTGCCTGCCCGGCCTCGGCCGGCCGTGAAAGCGCGCCGCGCGCTTCGCCAATAACCTTCAGGAAGGATGACGGTGAGAGGGGGAACAGAATGGTGCTCTCTGTCTCAGTCCGCCTGTGCTGCAGTGCGGAGGGACCACTGAACACTGTGTGTGAACGGAGACGGTGGAGTTAAGGTTTCTGTCCTCAGGAAAGAGAGGAGACGGTTGAGTTAAGGTTTCTGTTCTCAGGAGAGAGAGGAGACAGTTGAGTTAAGGTTTCTGTCCTCAGGAGAGAGAGAGAGGAGATGGTTGAGTTAAGGTTTCTGTCCTCAGCAGACAGAGGAGACGGTTGAGTTAAGGTTTCTGTCCTCAGGAGAGAGAGGAGACGGTTGAGTTAAGGTTTCTGTCCTCAGAGAGAGAGGAGACAGTTGAGTTAAGGTTTCTGTCCTCAGCAGACAGAGGAGACGGTTGAGTTAAGGTTTCTGTTCTTCCTCAGGAGAGAGAGGAGACTGTTGAGTTAAGGTTTCTGTTCTCCCTCAGGAGAGAAAGAGGGCGTCCGCTCATCACTCGTGTGGCGACTCCTCACTGAGATCAGTCGATTACTGTAGTTATTTTAAAATCAGCCGAGTTACCAGAGGCTGCTCTTTGTGTTTGAAGGCAGATTTTTTACATTGAAGCAGAAAGCTTTTACGGTTCCTAACCTGTGTCCATTTTATTAACCTTCAGAAAGCCCGTAATCACGAACAGTGATGTAAAAGTAAAGGTTTTTTGCAGAACGGGTCTTGCTTAAGAAACGTGCTTAGGCCTACGTGCCAAATGGACAGCGGCTTGAACTGCAGAAGAGCTTTCAGCTACGAACGTAGAGCTTTGGATTTTCTGAGAGGCTTTTTTTTTTTTTTTTTCGCCACCCAGCAAAACCCCATCTCATTCCCTCTCTCCATGGGGAAACGAGTGCGGAGCGGACGTGACTGGCCAGGGCTCTCACCAGAGGAGGCCAGAATTGCGCTTTTTCCAGCCTGGCGATGACAAACGGAGGCTTGGCTGGAAAGTGGGTGTCAAACGGCGACACAGTGCCAGTATCGTTGGTGAGTCAGAGGCAGAAATAGTGGACTGAACCCAGCCAATCAGCAAACAGAGCTGGAGCTCTGCAGCTTCCTCTGTGCTGTCTGCTGTAATCCCCCTTCTTCCTGTCTCATGATCCATTAATATTCACAAGTGGACATTGCTTGAGAAATACTGAGAATTTGAATAATTAGCCCAGCGTTAGTCATTGACTGGAAATAAAGCTATTGCTGGCCTTAACATAAGAACATAGGAATACATAATGACGAGAACGGGCCGTTCAGCCCATCTAGGTCATGTCCTAATCTAAAGAGTATCTAGTACTGCATCTAGCCTGGACTTGAATAGCCCATGTTTTTCTGCCTCTCCTACCCGACCTGGCAAAGCTGTTCCAGGCATTGACAACTCTCTGTGTAAAGAAAAACAACCTAATATCTGTGTGGAATTTGCCTTTAACTGATTTCCACCTGTGACTTTTTTTTCCATTTATGATTTCTTAACATTTTACACCTATTTTTCTCTCAATTTGGAATGCTCGATAAGGGAGTGTCTTGCATGGTGTGGCTACATGCAAGGCCCAGTCTTTTCATTCTTTGAATACATGCTGCCCTTTAAAAGACAAAAAGGCTAAAAAGATCATTTAAACCTTTTCCATCAGTTTATTAACTTTGCAAATGGCCTCATTCAGGATGTCTTGCATAGCCTATAGTTATTATACATCTGGATATTAAGCTATTCAAGTTAAGTGTTGTTTAGGTTAAGGGCAAAACCGCAGTGTCCCAATCACTCATTGTGTTTCAGCCTGAACATTGTGTTTCTTTACATTAAAGCAAACCAATAACACCATTCTAGTATTGTGTGTGTGCGGGTGCGGGTGTGTGTTTGTGTATTTGAGTGGAGGTCAGGGCAGCCAGCTGAAAAGAACTTCAGATAACAAGAGTACAGTCACGGTTGGAAAAGTAGGTCATGTGACATGAGCGTTCTGGGCCTTCGGTCCTCATGCCCTCAGAGAGCTGGAGGCCTTCACTGGAGACGCCATGTTATTGTACCAGCTCACAGCAGCCTTCAATAATAGATTGACTCAGAACCGCTGCTTCGACACGCTCACCGAACACATCTCCTTAACCAGAGAGATGTCATACAGCTGTATCGCCT
The DNA here is from genome assembly GCA_029706075.1 of Aldrovandia affinis. NCBI lineage: Eukaryota > Metazoa > Chordata > Actinopteri > Notacanthiformes > Halosauridae > Aldrovandia > Aldrovandia affinis. The sequence goes on from JAINUG010000002.1 coordinate 2,289,107, forward strand.
GCGTTATGCTACTGGTACGTTATGCTACTAGCCAAAGAGGCGAAAGTGTCTTATTAGTCCATTAGAGCAGACGGAGAAATAAAGAAGAGCTGCTGCAGTGTGCTTACAAGCTGTTCTCATCGCTTGCTTTGCCTTGTTTTCAGAACGCACAGGCCACATCTGGCATCCTAAACATGGCATATCTAAAACCCATGGCATTAAATCATAGTCTTTAGCAGTGCCTGTCTGTGATGGTTTGGAACAGAGGGCTTCCCACAATACACTAGGGTGTGGGTGGGGTGGGGGCGGGGGGTGTTGGTGGTTTTGACGCAGTTGTTACAGATTGGCTAACGTCCATCGGTTTATATTTACACTTAAACATCTCAGTTTGGATTTTGATTGAATTTCTTCCGCCTGCGCTCTATATACGCTCGGCGCACTCGATTGGTTCACGGCCCGCCCTTTATGAGGGAGCGCTCTAGTTGTCAGAAGGCGTGTATGCCCTCTGTCCATTATGAGAGGGTACATTAGAGCCATTAGAGGTGCTATCTTTGTCCTCGTCTTTAGGTCCGTGCCTGATTCAGAGTGACGTACCCCTCATGGCCGCCTCATGACGAGTCCAGGCAGACAGGAGAGAAGAGAGAGAGCTTTTGTGCTCTTAGTTTTAATCATGGAATCCGCTGCCAAGTGCTGGAAAAACCACTGTCTGTTTGTTGTTTGTTGTTTAGTCCAAATTGCCAATAGCCATTAGATCTGACCCAGTTCCCTCTGTCCAGAATGCTAGAATTCTTGGACAGGGAGAAAGAGGGATGGGGATTCCAACACTGATGTCGTCAAAATGAACCAGAACGAGGCCTCAGTGTGGCTGGCTCCCGATGGTCAGTTCAGGCTGTAAATACTGGGATGGAAATGTGAGGCCAGCCGCAGTTAAAGGTGATTTTGAGAGGTTTTCTTTCTTGCTTGGGATCTGGCTGGTCTTTGCACCCGCATGAATTACTCCATGTCTCTGGTTTCTGTTCCTCTAAGTAGTAATGAGACCCACTCTGCCCTCTGTTGGTCGGGTACTGTAGATGTCTCTGCCACAGATAGGAGCGAAGGCCATGCGATGGATGTTATTACTTATTGTTTTTGTCAAATTATTCACGAAAGTATGAAACTGCAGCTCGGAGATTTACCACCTGTGTGCTTTAGGTGACAACTGCAATTATATTATGCAGTGATGAAAGAGTTCTGTGGATACACTGATTTCCGCTTTTCCTGGATCAGAAAGCATCAGGTACGAGATTCGTGTAGGTCTGATGGTTTTTTTGGGGGGGGAGGGATCTTGATAACCCATGATAAGCCTCATTGGTTTTCATTTGTCGTCAATCGCCACACTTAATGATAGACCAATCAGGTTGACAGTCGTACAAGCGTAGTCACTGTCAGTCACTGCCAGTCACTGTAAGTCATGGGCATGGTAGCTAGCTAAAGCCTCTAGTAACGGCGAAATGACCGCGAAGGAAGAATGGCAAAAGTGATAGAGAAAACAATAGTTTGAGGTTAAAAGAGCAGAGTAAATAACTGATTCCGTTGGGACAGAAGTCCCAAACACGAAAACACAACAAAATTCAAATTCACAGTACGAATTGCACTTTGTTCACGGATTTTTCACCGGTCACTGATGCTAATGTTACACCGTCTAACATTAGATCAGCAAGCAGCTCGGCCAGCGATTGCGGTGGATGATCGCGTGGAAAACCAGGTAGGATAACAAATAGAATAAATAATTAAAGGCCTGTGGTTACCCAGCTATAGCCACGATTCATATTTAGCCTTTGTCAAACTCACTTAAACGATACACGATTACATTTTGTTGATAAAATTTTAGCTGGCTAGCACTAGCATGGTTTACTAGTAGTCAGTCATCATGAAACATTATGCCTTGCGCCTGTCTTGCTAGCTTTGTAGTATGGCTAAGTGATAATTTGTATTAAGCAGCACAGACGTTTGTAGAACATTTCACTAAGTTAGCTATTATAGAGCAGGCCAATTAAAATGTCATTATCGTTTAGAGATACTTAAGATTTGTAGGGGGTAATTTTCAAACACAGAATTTGAATGATGAATCATCTCAAATTTGGAGTGTCTTGGCAGGTGGAGGATGGATGGGTTGATTGCTGTGGATGAGAGAGCTGGACCAAATGAATGGTGTCTGTTGCAAAGGGATTTTGTAGGGGTTCCATTTGTGATGTGTGCTGTGTGTGGGGAGAAAAATAATGATTTGTACTGTCCGTTAGCTGGACTATTGGGTGACTAGGCTTAATTTGTCTGTAAAACCCCACTGCAAACACCACCAACACGCCATTCAAATTTTCCGCTTTTTTCAGCCTGACCACTTTCATCACAGATAAAGCTTCTTTGACTCGTGAGTTTTATATTGAAGGTGCTAGATGTAACCTTTCGCCCCAGTGGCAGCGAAGCGAATCGTGAGTCCTTCTCCCTGCCCTCCTCCCCCACCCCTGCTTTGCCTTGGTTTGATTGACAGCAAGTTCACACCCCCACATGTTGCACATCCCAGCTGCCTCTCATGGCAAGAATCTTGCTGTTTTGAGCTAACGATTGCAGCGCTCATCTGGCACAGACACAAACTGCTTGACATGTTATATGTGTAATTCAGTCAATAAAATTCTTTCCACCAAGGTAACTTGGTTCCCAGACCTGTTTATAGCAAAAGGAATGAGTTCCTATTCACCAACTGTTATTGTAATATAAGTGCTTGAGCTACATTGGCTCAAAATAAGGTTTGCTATTCTAGCTAGCAAGGCACAGTGAGGGAGCTGCTTGCATATAGCTACGGTGAGCCAGCTAACATGGTTCTGCTGTAGGGTTTTTACCCAGCTAGCTATCTAGCTAACCATCTGTATTGTAGTGGATGTAGCTCGCAAGCCATTTTGCATCACTATTTATTTTTCTTACTATCCACCATTGTTGCAGTCGAGTAACACTGAAATGCCGTGGCTTGACTGGCCGGTGTCCACACCCTTGTAAAGCCACAGGTTACACACCCACACCAAGTGGTATACACCCAAAAACATCCCGAACTTTGGTAGAAGCAATTTCGGGTGGAAGGACAGGGTGCGCACGCTGTCACAGACTGCCAGCATATCATAACTAATGATTTATCATGGTTATTTAATGATACTTTCATGGGGGAGAAGCTGCATATAGCACCTTTAACTGGTTTATGAGGCCATATCCCACTGGAGAATTGACCACTTTTGCATGGTCTCCTACACTTACATCCCTAGGTGCACATCTACCGTAGAAACCTTCGAATATACTGCTACACTGACGTAATCGGGTGCCTAAAAGAATGGTCTCTTATGGTGACATCATAACTGTGCAGCAGTTGAGCAGCACATTTGACCATGTCTTAACCAGGCCGTGCTCCGAACCTTGCAGAAGATTGGAGCCTAGCAGCTCCAATTGGACAAACTGCCCCCGTCGAGTCCTCTTAAACTTGTTTAGCCCAACCCAAATATAATAGATGGATAATTCAGCTTTTTAAGGTTCCGAGTCCATTCCAGGACTGGTCTTTGATTACAGTGTATCGATATGCACGTGCTCACCCGGAAACGCAGGGCAGCTTCACTCGAGTTGGCAGTTGGAACAGCTGCTTTTGGAAACGACTGTTTTTGGAAAGCGCGTTGCGCTCGCACATCGTTATTCAGTCTGCCCTGTTGTGGGTTACCAAAATTACACTTTATATTTAGACGCTTCCAAGCACACGTCTCATGATAACTTGTGGATTCGTAAATAGCACAGCAGAAGTGGCTGCCGATTTTTAGAAAGGAGCGGACGGGTAACTCGATACGGGAGCGCTTTTTAAGCCGAGCGCGCGCGCAAACACCGTTTCACAGCGGGACACGGTCTCTGTGTCTCTTCGCGGGTTCAAATGTGATCCCTGCACATGTGCGTGTCTACGGGAACGGACAAATCCCTTTCCGTCAACGTCAAATTTGTGTGGCTTTGAGCTTGGTTTCTTACATGGTGGTTCCCCTACACCGCGAACGCTAAAGTGTAGCGCTTTACACGCGAGCAATGTGTGCAGGAAGGATTCTGTAGAAATGCGCCTAGGCCCTGTTGGCTGATTGAGTTGTGATTACAGAGAATTTGCGGTCTGCTTTTCCAGATTAAAGATTAGAGATTTTAGATTACGGCGCTGTAACTGTGACTGCGGTTGCTATGACAGAAAGCCATGGTGACAGCGCCACGTCATCAGGTATAAAGTGGCTCACACAAGCTGCCATCTCTCCAGGATATGGTGGCGTCAGCCTTTTTTTTTTTTTTTTTTTTTTTTGCCATGTGTCATTTCTATTTGATTACCTGCTGGGTCTTGTGGCCACTTTTATCTTCAGGGCACATTAAGAGGGTGGGGTGAAGAGTGCGGGCTCATGTGCTGGTGTCTTTCTCTGACATTAACCTCTCAAACATGTAGCTGTTTTTCATGAGCGTGTGTGACACACTCTGGATTTAGCAGTTAAGGCAGGGAGACCCCCCTCCCCTTTCATTCCCAAATACTCACAAACAAACAAGAGAAAGAAGAAGGCTTTGATGGTGTCCGCCCACATGAGTTACTGAGCCTGGCCTGTGTGTGATAGCGGAGCATAATCCTATCAGCACACAGCAAACGGACACAGAGCCATCAAGCCCAAGCCCCCCCACCTCCCTCCTGCCTCCCAGCCTCCCTGCGTAAAAATAGGGCCTGGATGGATGTGAGTAGAAATCGGGCTGCGGAGCTGGAGAGGGAGGAGGGAGGGAGGGGAGATCTCTCACAGGTCCCACCACAGTGTGTCTGAAACCGGAACCTGCAAACTGAAACAAACAGGACCCTGAGCCTGTAGTGCGTGTTGACTGAAGCTCACTGGTGGAGATACGCAGTATATGAGGCTATTGAAAATGCTGACTCACGCAGTGAGATGCAGAGAAGTCAGTCAGCTGTCACTCATTAACACACACACACACACACACACTCGCACTCAGTAATACACTCACACTCACACTCAGTAACACACACACACACACACACACACAATCTCACTCATTAACACACACACACACGCTCGCACTCATTAACACACACAGCACTAATACACACACGCTCGCACTCATTAACACACACACACACGCTCTCACTCATTCACACACACACGCTCTCACTCATTAACACACACACGCTCTCACTCATTAACACACACGCTCTCACTCATTAACACACACACGCTCTCACTCATTAACACACACACACGCTCGCACTCATTAACACACACACACGCTCTCACTCATTAACACACACACGCTCTCACTCATTAACACACACACACACACGCTCGCACTCATTAACACACACACGCTCACTCATTAACACACACGCTCTCACTCATTAACACACACACAGTCACACTCAGTAAAACACACACACGCTCGCACTCATTAACACACACACACAGTGATGGCTGCCCTCATGTCAATCTAAGCGTAGCAGTGTTTGGCGTGAGAGTGGGGCACAACCCAGTCCAGGCCGCCTGAGCAGACAGAATGTGAGATAACAGGCGCACAGACAGCAGAGCCACTGTTCAGGTGAGGCGTGCAGCCCACGCGTGGGTCAGCAGCAGGAGTAAACAAGGCCTGCGATCCCGATCCTGACCCCTGGCAGTCCAAACGGTGGCTCTGATCATGCACGCGGGCAGCGGTGTGGAGCAGTGTGCGGCGTGTAGTGCGTCAGTGTCGTTGGCTGTGCGGGAACCGTTTTGCTCCACCCCGAATGCTTTCGACTATTTGTAGGACGATCTGCCCCGTCACCCTGCATTACTGTCAGATCACAGTCTCGCTGCTTCCCCTGAAGGTCCTGAAGGGTCATATGCCCTACTGGCAACCGCATAGAATGGACTGAATGTAAGACTGCTCGAAGCCTGTGGAAAAATCTGGACTTTTGGAGGCCTTTCAGAGGACGGTTTTCTAAAGAGGGAGGCTGAGATCTGGCCTGGAGGCAGGGCGGTGCTGCGGGTCTATAATAAGAGTCAGAGAAACGCCTGCAGTGGGATATTTAAGATGGTGCAGAGTCATGGTTTATCGGCGCGGGGAATAGGGGGGGGGGGAGGGGTGGGGGTGTGCTCCACAGCTGTAGGGGATTGGCTGGAGGTTTGGTTTGATGTCAGGGCCACATTAAAATTGCCTTCAAATGTGGAGCCCCTGGACACAAGAAACTATTGAGAATAAGTCAATTAGGGTAAAAAAATTATTATGCCCCCCTCCCCCCCAGCCCCTAAAAATAGTGTGCATTGGGGGAGAGGGGTGGGGGGTTGGAGAGGAAGGGTGCAGAGACGCACTGAGCATGCTCCAGCGTCAGAGGCAGGGATGAGGGCTTGTTGTGACCCCTGCTGGAGAAAAGCTCACCCTGTCCCACCACAGACACTGCTGCTTCAGGGCGGGCTTCAGTGTCCCCGCATCAATCTCCCCCTGCTGCTTTTCATCTCTTTCCCCTCTCTCTCTCTCTCTCTCTCTCTCTCTCTCTCTCTCTCTCTCTCTCTCTCTCTCTCTCTCTCTCCATTTCTCCCCCTCTCTCCATTTCTCTCCCTCCCTCTCTCTTGCTCCCTCCTCTTCCTTTCTCTCCCTCCCTTTCTCTCTCTCTCCCTCTCTCTCCCCCCTCTCTCTCTCTCCCCCTCTCTCTGTCCCCCCTCCCTCTCTTCTGGGAGCAGGTCTTTACACAGGGCTCACAGTTCCACAGCTGTTCAGCAGCAGAGCTGCAGTCCATCCCGTCTGTAGCCACGTTAAATAATCACACAGATGACGTTTTGAAGAAATCAGGAATCATGCTCCTCCTGCTCTTTAAAGCAAGGATATCCGATCTCTGAGCTGCCTGATCTTTAACTCCCTGGTGTATGTTATCTGTGAAACAGCAGTTTTTGTCTTTCTCTCCTGTTTAGTGGTGAGGTTTACATAGAGACGTGGGGGGGATGTTTATTTGCTTATAAGCTTGTGGTTCTTTATGGCTCAGTAGGTAGAGCATGGTGCTGACCACACTTAGGTTGTGGGTGCGATTCCCATTGGGAGCACATATACTGGAAAATGTATGTATTCATACTGTAAGTCGCTTTGGATAAAAGCGTCTGCTAAGTGGCATATGTTATGTTAAACCAGCAGAACCCAGGGAAAGTGTTTTGTTTCGCATACCCAGCATGCACCAAGGCTCTTGGTGCATTCAGCAGTTGGTGTGCTAACAGTTTATCACAACACCAATTTGATAATATAATATATGCCATTTAGCAGACGTTCTTATCCAAAGTGACTTACAGTGGTGAATGCATACATTTTTCAGTATATGTGGCCACA
>JAINUG010000002.1:2301459-2313959 GCA_029706075.1 Aldrovandia affinis
TGAAATCCTCTGAGGTACTTCTCTGAACTGCTTCACTTGTGTGAAATTTAATCTGGAATAGTATGGAAATGTATGTAAAGTGGCGAGTCTATGCCTGGGGTAAAGTGGGTGTTTTCTTTTCCAATTTAAAGAAGGGAATATAAGTGACCAGGAATGTGAATGTGCCATTTTCTGTCTGCAGACACAAGACCAGTTTGCCCAGGTACTGCTTGTGACTGTGCAAGTTGACCAATTGTCAGTGATTCATTGATTAATCCCAGAATTTCTCTTCCTGCTGAGCAGATAGGTGAAACATCCCTATGAGACAGGGCCGTAGACACCAGTGTGCGTGTGTGTACGTGCGTGCGTGTGTGTATGAACCTGTATGACTGTTGTATTAAAAGGCATGGATTATAATCATTACCAGAAAAACAAAAAAAAAAAAACACGTATGTGCACATCCTCTCATGCTGTACCTGTCATCCAGCCTAGAGTTCAACCCCACTGCCAGCTGGGATATCTCGTGGGGGCGGAGCCCCTGTGCAGTGACTGGTTTTAACACTACGCAGTGAGGTGCTGGTGTTAGGGCTGCGTGTGCTGTTCACAATCCCCTGTAAAGTGAAGTAGGTAATGTTGGCGGGTGGAGGCACACACGTTCCCCATGGCTCCCATTCACCCTCCAGCACAAATGGGTGGGGTTTGGCGTTCACCACAGTGGTGGTGTGGACTATCCTCTCTATCCCTTCTGGGATAGTTTTACCAGGTTGTTCAAATGGAGCGTGAATTTAGTTCTCAAGCTGGATGCTAAAAGAGGACTCCTTCAAAAAAAAAAAAAAAAAAAAAAAAAAAAAAAAATCCAATGTAAATATTATTGTCTTGGCTCCACCCCCCAAACCTACAGCTCCCACTTTTCCCAGTAAACAATTTGATTGGCTGCTTATACAGTTTAATTAAGAATACACCTTATTTCAGCATTTTCATTGTCCTATCCACCCACACACACACACAGTGCACTTTCCTGCTCCAAGACCATACCCGTAGAGGGGGAGCTTCCGCTCAGTCCAGTGCACAAGGCTGAATAGTACTCTTTTTGGATCCATGTAGTGCAAACTGTGATCAAGCATTATATTCTGTACGTAGCGAGATTGGCTGCTTCAATGTCTTAACCCCGTAAAATAATTTATTCATCCTTAATTTCAGGAGGTTTAATCCCCCTTCCCCAAAACAATCTCCAAACACAGCACCATAGAGACAGTCCTAGGCTCAGGGGGGGGGCTGGGTTTAAGACAACGATAATGGAATATTCTTAAAGGTGATGAAGTGGTATAGTTTTTTTTCTGGGGGAGTTTCTCGTTTTCCCTCCTGCCTCCTGTTGAAATAACGGAAAACTGACGGCACACGGTCTTTGAATAAACTGCAAAAAGACAACTACAAAGAAAATTCATTTTATTGTGAAAGAGAAACATTAAAAATGCCAAAAGCAGATTATTGTTGTTGTATAAATGTATGCGTTGTACAGTTATATTGCTTCTGAATTTATAGTTTAATGGTTAATTGTGAATAAATGTATTTTTCCACAGATTGACTTGTTTTATGGGATGTTATGCTTGATTTGTGTGGTGTGGGTTAATTACAGTAAAATCTATTTTGTGAGCTGCAATGGTGGCTTGCCCTGTGGTGGCTACATTTGCATACATTTAAATTCTGCACAAGCCAGTTGCATATTTCAGTAGTTACCAGTGAGTATTGGCACCTTTTGTTTTCAGTGGCAGAACAGACCTGCATTGCCATGCATCTTCAAGATAGATTCCCTGGAAAGGGATTCTGGCTGAAAGGTTGTGAGGTCCAGGCTTATCAGAGTCCAAGGTTTCTTCTTTAACCAGCATTGCTTTATGGTGACAAGTACACATGGACCAGCTTTAAATTTCAGGGATGAGTGTTGCTTTCTTACCACTGACCCTTGGCTAAAGAAACGCCTATTACGAGCTGATTTGAGGGTAAAATTGTAAAACGGGCGTCCGCAAATGTTTACAGACCAATTACAAGCTTTTACTGGCCTTCCTGGGCCAGAGAGTGAAATTGTGTTGTGGTCTTGGGCTTCCCCCCACCTCCCCACACTAACTGGCAGATGTCTGCATAGCTAATGAATTTAGCTACATGTACTAGCTTTGCTTGCTCAACAATACATGTGGTAGTTATATTTATTTCTAGTAATATTGATGATAGGCCAATTCATGAACCGTTTCAATGAAGCTGCAGCAACATCTGCTCAATTCACAAGTGTTCACCCAACATGAGAACATGGATCCTGTCTGAATTCAGGAAAATTTGGTCGATTTCTTTCCAGCACTACCACTGGCCAGAGAAAAATGAGAAGGCCGAATTTGAGCCCTGGCCTCTGGTTTGGGGACCCCCGTTTTTAGCACTGTTGTCAGGCTATGAAACTGCCGTTTGTGAGGCTCCATAATCCATGGGAGTTGTTCTACTGTAGTGTGCGGTTTCAAATGATAAAACAGTACAACGTCGGAAATCATTTCATATGTTATTTATTGTAAACCAAAAGAGAAAACAAACTCACTTCACACCGGCTGTGCAACTGTACCATGCACTTGCTGTCTGCCACAACCAGTCAATCAAAACAAAAACTCAACAGCGGAGATTCCAATTGGAGGCCATTTTGGCTTGAGCACCTGCCAACATTCATTCCTGCGTGAAGATATATATTTTTGTTTACAAGCCATAGACCCAAATAGTTTCTCTGGAAAGTGGGATTTGATATGGAAGGCTTGAGCAATTTGAATAATTCCCTTGGAAACTCCGCTCATGTAAACAGATTGTTTACAAGGACATTAATTAGTAAGCAATGGATGTGAACCATTTACAACGACTATGGTTGCGTTCCAAAATGCTCCCAATGCTCCTCACTTCTCCCAGTACTCAGACCATCTCTGGCCAGGAGTTGACGACAACGCAAATGAGTAACCAAATCTACGGAGTCGTGGAACAAGAGGAGAGCTGGGAATGCAACCTTTGCGCACAGTGTTACTACGTATAGATGATGCACTTTTGGATTTGTAGAAAAAAGCTAAATAAATCCATTGAAATGCCTGAGTTTCTACTTCATAGTGGTTAAACGTAGTAAAATGCTGGAACACCGTTAGCTAAGCGTTCTGTACTGTAGTAAACACTTGGTTTAGCGATGACTTTCCTTATTAGATCGTGAAAAGGATGGCATTCGAAAAAATAGATTTCAGAATGTACATAGATTTCTATTTGAACACTTCCACTTGTAGAAAATGCAGCATTACTGAGGAGCCTGACGACTAGCAGGACATCGAATGAAGCGGATTCAGTGGTACAAAATGTGGCCGTTTTGGGCAATTTCGCTTGGCAAAGTTCATCATCATCATCATCGAGCCCTGAGAGAGGAGAACAGCGATTCCGTGGCGGGGTTTTAATTTCGACATACACCTCCGAAAATAGCTACGCCCTTCATTTGAACGCGATCGCCTGTATGAAACAGGAAAACGCGAAGCAGGAATGGACTCCCGTGTCCAAACCCCTGTGAAAAAGTGCATTTAACCCTCCGCCGAACATTCACCGCCTACGCAATCTCTACATTTTATTGCTTAATATGAGAAGTGCATATTTACAAGTACAGTACTGACATTGCAAAGGCTTCTCCTGTTTCTCTCCCCCCCCACCCGACACGCTTGATCCGCTTGACCGGCCTCTGAACGACAGAACAATTAAAGGGTCACACGACAAAATGAAAAGAGAGAGAAGCGCAAATGGGACTGGACGTCACGCGGCTCTGCTGACGAGGTCGGCGTGGTGACAGCGGCGGCTTGAATAATCGGCGGCGGTGGCGGTGGCCCATGATGCATTGCGCCCAGCCTGCTGCCTCCGGCTCATCGTCGCTGGGACCACCCTCCTAACGGAGAAGCTGGAGGCACTTCCTGTGTTTCTGAGGCCGCTGCTGGTGAAACAGGCTGTAGTGGATTGTGCCAGATGGGCCCCGTATCGTCGACGCGTCCAATCATGGCTCTTCCCGAGCACTGTACTAACACAGGAAGCCACTTCTAGTGTTACTTCTCCCATCGCACGAGTGAAAAGCTCAGATCTGCAGAAAGGGGGCGGGGATTAAAGGGTGTGGTGTGGTGTGGCGTGGGGCGGGGCTACGGTCACACCTCAGCACTTTAACGCATCCATTACTTCATTTCCATGTTTGACAGAGCTGTAAGGTTTTTATTTATTCATTTTTAAAACTACTGTCCCCTGTCCAATCACAAAAATATTTTTCTAAATCAAATGCTGTTAAAATAAAATTACGAAATTAACTAAAAGCAATGGCTATCATTTAAAATGGATTTTTTTATTATTATTCTCAAATAAAACTAAACCCAAATTTCATTAGCGCTGAGAAGATGCTTGAAAAATACAACACTAGGTAGAAAACACTAGGTAAAAGCGAGGTCACATTTCACACCATATTTTTTCTTTCCGATTCCAGTTAGCAGTTTTAAACCCAGCAGCTCAAAAGGCCCCCAACATTTTACTAGTTTAAATAAAAATTGTATGATTTCAACATTTCTCCAGAGATTAAAAATCAATATAATTTTCCATAAGGCTGATGTCTTTTTGTCAGTACAGAAATATTCTCTATATTCGAGTATTGCTGCAGGAGCAATTCTTTAAGCTCATGAATTGGCTTCAGACACTATTCTGAAATGTAGACCTTACTTCCCATGCCCCCCCTCCCCCAATATGACTACACAAGAAAAAGAACAATCTGTCCAGCACCCCCCACCCCCACCTCCTAAACCTGACAAACACTCACAACACAACAAATCCACCGCTGGATATCAGTGATGCATCCATCTCCTACTGACAACCATTTACAGGAGAGTTGTACTGGTGTCTAGGCTTGTGCACTGCAGCACCATACGTTTGTTGTTGTTTTTTACATTTTTAAACCAGCCAGAAATCCTAAAAATCCTAAGAATTAAATGCCAGAGACACTTCTACTTTGTCTGAGCTATGACCATGAGCACAGCTAGTTATGAATCACACTTGTAGAATGCCTCTCCCTCCTTCCTAGCCACATGTGCGCACACACAAACACACACACACACACACACACACACACACACACACACACACAGACAGACAGACAAACAGGACTCCGTGTTGGTTCCAGTTGCAGTGGGGCGTGGCCTCACGTTCCAGGCTCCGCCTCTCACAGTTTGGCAGCCATGAAGTTGATGTGTGGCTTGGCCAATGGGAAGAGAGGCAGACTCCTCTTAAATTCGGTCATGTCCTGCACCAGAATAGGCTGGGGACACACACACACAAAGATATAAGGAATTTATCTCGCACTAAACTTCCAACAACCACATTCCTTCCTCGAACTCTTTTAAACCACGTTCCCACCACATAGTGTTAAATATGCGCCCAAGCCATCCAAGGTAAGGAAGGTAACGAGACGTAAGGGGTTATCCAGTAAGGTCATGTGAGGCGTGCAATCGAGGCAGTACCCACAGCAGAGAGGGGGTACCTGGGTAATGTTAGACAGTGTAACTGAGATGCTGTACCTGAGGCAAGGAGGGGGCGGGGGCAAGGTTGACATCATTTTGGCACGGGAACTCCCCAACCACAGGGCCTGGAGTGAACGGCGAGGAGAAATGAACAAAACCGTTTCAAACTGAAGCACTGATCCCAAGGCAGCCATTCACAGAGAACCAGTGAGACGGAGGCAGAAATTCAGACCCACAGGGCCAAAGATCCTTATCGCGTCGGCAGAGCTGCAGGACACTGCTACTGGACAAAAGGTAAGCCATGGCATGGACAACCGTCCTTCTTTAGATCTTTTAGTGAGGATATGCTCTTTGAAAAATGCCCAGGTTCTGAAGCACGGCAGCTGAGGGAAGTTACATTTCCTCCCAGTTTGGAACCCCTGATTGTATTCCAAGCCGCGCTTGCTGTCACCTCCGCTGTCAATTTGGGAGGACGCAAACTGCCGCTTCTTTTCACACCGTAGTCTACAAGCTAAGCTAAGCTAAGCTAAGCTAAGCTCGCGCAGACATGAGTGGGAGGAAGACACTTGGTGCGCAGCTTTATAGCGGCAGACTGTGGGCGCCCGATTGACCAGCGGGGGTCGCCAGTGTGAGACACGGACAACCCGGTCATCAACTGAATCCCTCCCTCCCTGGGCAACATTACTGCCAATCACAGGTCTCCACGCAGGGCTGCTGGCCACAGTCGGTATGGTCTGGATTCGATGCCAGACCATGGGGCGCATCCACACACTAGAACAGCGCCTTAAAGGTCAGGAAGTACGTTCTGTCCAGATGGCAGGTCTCAAGCATACCCCCCTAATACTATCAGAGAGCTTCTCAAACACCCGCCCAATGCAGAAATGTATAAAAGGGCTTGGTGTGATCAGTGGAGATGGGAGATGGGGGAAAAAACAACACTGGTAATACTTTGAGGTGCCTTTGTTTGAATTCTATAGTATTGAAAATATATTTTTGGAATTAGAGGCCCTTGTGATAAATGGAAGCTGTGATCGGCTTTACGGAAACCTGGGTGGAGATGAAGCAATGTGAGGTGGGGCAGTGGAGGAGGGGTAGCTCTCTATAAAATAAGTGCTAAATGTGCAGGAAGTTGAAGGACCTGACCTTCTAAATCCTAACGAGCATTTAATTACTAAATTATTTGAAAAGGCCCAATGTAGGAATGCACTGTAGACCGCTGGCAGCAGGCGAAGCATTAATAATGGGCATCATTAATTACCGTGCTATTCGCTGGAAAAATTTTATCAGGACGTTAAAGTTTTGAACAGGGGCCCTTGGATGTTTTAGATAATGGCTTTCTAGCACATTTGCATCTCCCCTGTAAGAGGAATTTCATTTTAGGTCATTTATAATAATCCTGATTTTGCAGTACTGGTGTAGTTCAGCTAATGGGGACCAGAACACTGTCATAAATTTACATATTTAGACAAATCAAAACCAATTACTCATTTTAGTGGAGTCTATTATATACTGCAGAAGTATGAATGAAAAGTAAAACTTCCAAAGCATTATTGTTGGCCTACAGTAATACGTAATCCAGTAAAGCCCTAATTCCTGGGCGGGGCACTCACATGAGTCCATCTCGCGGGACAGCACGTGGACGGACACCTTGTGCCTCTTGGGAGCGTCCACGGCCAGCAGATCCTGCAGGAGACAGAGAGGGGCAGAGAGGGAACCGTTCCTTTTTAAATTATGCAAATTAAGAGGAATACATCAACTCTTGGCTCCAATGAGCTAAATATAATGAGTCTTATTCCCATTAATCCAGGGTGAACTGAAAAGTAAGAGGACAGCAGAATCCACTGAGAGACAGCGAGAGAGAGGGGGGGGCGAGAAATGGAGGGGCAGCGAGAGAGAGGGCAAGAGAGAGGGGGAGCGAGAGAGAGTGTGTGCGCACTTTAGAGAGAGATCAGAGAGAAGTGAGACAGGAGTGAGAGAGCTGGGTTTACAGATGTCCTTCCAGGGTTCTATTCCCACAACACTGGGACAGAGACGAACACATGCCCTCATATCCCCCTGAAATATCTCAAGAAATACACCCCCACTCTTCCCCCCCTCCAGCCAATGGCCACACCCATACTGTGAAGCTACACCTCCAAACCACCAGTTACCCCTGTCCTATTACCCTATTACAACTACCTCTACCCCCAGGCACCACCCTTTCTGCCTAACCCCCTCAGGCTGTGATAATATACGCCATTTAGCAGATGCTTTTATCCAAAGCGACTTACAGTAAGTAGTGAATGCATACATTTTCAGTATATGTGGCCCCAGTGGGAATTGAACCCACAACCTAAGTGTTGCCAATGCCGTGCTCTACCAACTGAGCCACAGAGCCACGTGAGTCCTCCCTGTCAAACAGGTGTCCGCCAATAACACCAGACACATCCACGGTCACCCGCCAGAAAATCTGTTTTCCTCCCCTGTTGTTATTCCGTCACCGTGCTGACTAAAGTGTCACCTCCGCGCCTATGAATAGACAGGAACAGCGGCTGCACAGACTAGAACTCGATTACTGCAGAGGACGGGGTGGTCACCCGCCCCAGACACGGAGGTGGGGCTGGGGGGGGGCTGATCGGCTTCCTGAGGCAATCTGATTTTTGGGGGGGAGGAAGATCACATTACCTCAGAGGTACAGGAAAACCAATACCGATGGAGATGTTAAAGCACTTACCCTGTAGAACTGCATTACGTTTTCTTTAGTCAACGTCTTCAGATGTGCCGCTTCGATATTATCTGAAAAACAAACGCGAAACGTACGGTTCAGGATATGGATGAAGACAATCGTGCGCGCTAACCCGCATCACATCTTCTGACGAAAATAAACACACACGTGGATGAGGTCATCTTTTCCATTCTCCAAATGAAATTCGACTGGAGGAAATTTGCGCTGGGAAATCCTAGCCCCTTTCGGCGAGGTTAATTACAGAAATCCAGCATCGTAAAAAGGCCTCGACTGTTTTACGATAAACAAAGTCGGTCGTCCAAAATAAGCCGCACGACTCACTCCTTCGTAACCTAATTACGCACGGTCCATTAGTAACGGCACACTCTCTAGATTAGGCGCTAGCCGCCGCTAATGTGCTCTCCAGACTCTGCAGGGAAAACGCTTCCTCGCTCCTGTCCGTTTAGACAGAGGTTGCCAGTGGAGCCGGTGTCACCTCTCCAAAGGAGCCTGTCGCCAGATTAGTAACACGTAATGTCATTATAAGGCGTAATGTTCCACCGGAGGGGGAAGAAAAAACCACCATCATCAGAGAATGTCTGGGTGCGAACGTCTGAAGGTAATCCATGCAAATTACTGCGGCGAATAACAGCGGCGACCTTTCTTTCACAAATGTGTTTGTCGACCCTGAGCCCTTATTTGGAGGCAGGCGAAATTAAACCCAAATTAAGCACTCTGAATGAGAGATCCAAAGCGGGACTCAGCAGCTAATAAAACTGCAGAGAGGTGACGCAGCCTAAAGGCAAAAGCCCTCGTCCTAATTACCATGCGATTCAGTGCATGAGCTTATAGGGCTCGTCATTAACGCTGCCATCAATGTGTCTCAACGCAGATATAATACTCCGAGCTTCAGATTTGCATTTCAGTTCATTAGATATTTGAATATTCGACGGCTCCCGAGATAGACTATCCAGACAACCAAACCACGGTTTTTGTTTAATTCCTCCAAGAACGGTGTGAAACTCCCGTCCGGTGTACAAAATGACTCGCAGCCAAGACCTCAGGAACCATGCCCATGTTCCCATGCAGGAAGATTTATGACATCCAAAAAAAGTCATTAAACTTATTTAATGCAGGGCTCTTAGCTCTTAGGGCTCTCTCCTCCTTGAAAAATGATGACAATACTTTTTAAACAGAAAATAAAAATGAATTATTTGAACATAACAAAAACTAACATTTGAGCACGGAGTAATCTGCTAGCGGTTTCAAGGTCGAGCGATGCAGCGTTCGCTGTGCTGCCGCACGGTGAGGGGGAGGGGCCTCACCTCTGTCAAAGTTGTACTGCTGGGAGATGATCTCGCCCCAGTACTTGGCGCACTCCGCGGCCAGCTTCTTGGGCTTGTCCAGGCGGCGGATGGCCAGGGCCTGCACGTGCTTCTGGAAGGCCTCCTCGCCCATCTCCTCCACGGACTTCTCCATCGTCCACAGGAACGCCTCCACTCGGCTCTCCAGGTAGTGCGGCGCCTTCTCTGATTGGATGATGAAGCGCAGGCCCTGCACGCCGTTGGCTCGCCGCGGGCCGCTGAACACGATGTACCCTGGGAAAGGAGCGCCCAGTGTTCAGCTCCTGGGCCGAGGGCTCTGAGGCCCCTCCAGCTTCCATCAGAGGGGCCATTTTTAACAAAAGAAGGTAGTATGTGTGCACAAACACATGCGTGTGGACTGTGCAGATGTGTGCAAATGAATATCTGTGTGGAGTATGTTTGGAATATATATGAGGAGTGTGTGTGTGCGTGTGGAGTGTGTAGTATAGTGTGTCTGTGTGTGAGGAGCATGAAGTGTGGAGTATGTGAGGGCACATGTTGACGTTTTTGGTACAAAGTGCGCTGCAGCTCACAGAACTGACAATAGCAGCACATTTGGGTCATAGGAGGATGAACAGGACATAGTAGGCTGAGCATGTAGTAGGGTGAGCGTGGTATAAGAGGGTGAGTGTGGTGTAGCAGGGTGAGTGTGGTGTAGCAGGGTGAGTGTGGTGTAGCAGGGTGAGTGTGGTATAGCAGGGTGAGTGAGGGTGTAGCAGGATAGCAGGGTGAGTGTGGTATAGCAGAATGAGTGTGGTATAGGAGGGTGAGCGTGGTATAGCAGGGTGAGCGTGGTATAGGAGGGTGAGCGTGGTATAGCAGGGTGAGTGTGGTATAGGAGGAGGGTGAGCGTGGTATAGCAGGATGAACGTGGTATAGCAGGATGAATGTGGTATAGCAGGATGAGTGTGGTATAGCAGCATGAATGTGGTATAGGAGTGTGTAGCAGGGTGAGTGTGGTATAGCAGGGTGAGTGTGGTATAGCAGGGTGAGCGTGGTATAGCAGGGTGAGCGTATGGTATAGCAGGGTGAGTGTGGTATAGGAGGGTGTAGCAGGGTGAGTGTGGGTGAAGCAGGGTGTAGCAGGGTGAACATGGTATAGCAGGATGAGTGTGGTATAGGAGGGTGTAGCAGGGTGAGGAGGGTGTAGCAGGATGAGTGTGGTATAGGAGGGTGTAGCAGGGTGAGCGTGGTATAGCAGGGTGAGTGTGGTATAGCAGGGTGTAGCAGGGTGAACATGGTATAGCAGGGTGAGTGTGGTATAGCAGGGTGAGTGTGGTATAGCAGGATGAGTGTGGTATAGCAGGATGAGTGTGGTATAGGAGGGTGTAGCAGGGTGAGGGTGGTATAGCAGGGTGAGTGTGGTATAGGATGAGGTGTATAGCAGGATGTGTGGTATAGGAGGTGTGAGTGTGGTGTGGTATAGCAGGATGAGTGTGGTATAGCAGGGTGAAGTGTGGTATAGCAGGGTGGGTGTAGCAGGGTGAACGTGGTATAGCAGGATGAGTGTGGTATAGGAGGGTGTAGCAGGGTGAGTGTGGTAGCAGGAGTGTGGTATAGGAGGGTGTAGCAGAGTGAGTGTGGTATAGCAGGATGAGTGGTATAGGAGGGTGTAGCCTCACCCAGCTGCTGAGTGTGGTATAGGAGGGTGTGAACCTCACCCAGCTGCTCCTTGGTGCGCAGGGTGTTGAAGCAGGGCTCAGAGATGATCTGGCAGAAGAGCTCCAGCAGCATGTTGTCGTGGGTGTTCTGCATGTCAGTTTGGTAATAGATCTCAATGCCGCAGTTGTTGTGAACCTCGTTCCTCTGCTGATGAACATACCACCCCCCTGGAACACAGGGGCACAGAGCACGCCACCAGACACTGAATGAGTTTGCATTGATACAGACTTCAAAGGAAAAGCAGGCACAGAGGACACATTTCATGCATAAGCCAGCGCAGAGAGGAAATACAAATCCTCAAACAACCTGACACAGTATATAGGACATACTCGCTCTGAATAAGAGAAGACATGAGGTTCCGCTACGCTTAGTTTTCTTATTATAAGCAGTCGCTGCGCACTGCGGTGGCCTTGATCGTTTGAATTCTCAGCAGTAGTCTCTACTAAAACACCATCAAACATTCCAGAAACATAAAATCCCTCTTTCTGGAATCCAATGAGATGGCTACATTTTTAGGGCATGGCCAATTGCAATCTATTTTTTCCCCCAGTCAAAAATCCCAACAGATGTAATCCAAATCCATCCGGCAGTTTCCGCTATCCTAATAACCTTTGTTCCACCGGAGTTGGACACAGTGAACCCGATGCATATAAGAGTCTACCGCCAGACGGTGGTCAGCCAATCGGATTGCGCCATTGTTAGTTTCCCCTTGTCGCTGAACTTTCCCCACTTGCGTTACGCAACTCAGGGGACGGTGTGGGGGCGACTATACAACATCCAGTACAGAGTCTACACACAATCTACAGCTGACAGGACAAGAGTGGGAGCTTACCATCGGGAACCTGCACCTCCCGGTAGCGAATGAGCTGGCTCGGGAGGAGGGGCTTGGTGTGCGCGTGCTCGATGAGCGTGTCCTCAACCATCTGCATCATGCCCAGAGCAGACTGCAGGAGCAACATGGGGTCAAAGGTTAACGACAGCACACTACTGACCTCGCTGGCACTTCACGCAACAGCCTTCGTCTGGCCTCAGAGCAAAACAGTGTGAGAGGGATGGAGGGGGAGAGGGAGGAAGAGTACGGAACAGGGGGAGGGAGAGGAAGGGGAGAGAGACTTTGCCAACTCATTTATGTTTACGCCGCTCCATTCCCGGAAGACACTCAGTCTAAGTTGTATGACGTAGAGCAGTGGTGCTCAATGAGGGCTGATCCCTTTTGCGATTTAATGCCAGCTTCTGCCCTTAATGATTTCATTA
>JAINUG010000002.1:2316459-2363959 GCA_029706075.1 Aldrovandia affinis
CACCTACTGACCCAGCCCTCAACACAGACAGAGCCTCACCTACTGACCCCGCCCTCAACACAGACAGAGCCTACTGACCCAGCCCTCAACACAGACAGAGCCCTGACCCAGCCCACCAGAGCCTCACCTACTGACCCAGCCCTCAACACAGACAGAGCCTACTGACCCAGCCCTCAACACAGACAGAGCCTCACCTACTGACCCAGCCCTCAACACAGACAGAGCCTACT
This sequence comes from Aldrovandia affinis, assembly GCA_029706075.1. Lineage (NCBI taxonomy): Eukaryota > Metazoa > Chordata > Actinopteri > Notacanthiformes > Halosauridae > Aldrovandia > Aldrovandia affinis. The sequence continues at coordinate 2,316,690 of JAINUG010000002.1, forward strand.
GACCCAGCCCTGAACACAGACAGAGCCTACTGACCCAGCCCTCAACAGACAGAGCCTACACCTACTGACCCAGCCCTGAACACAGACAGAGCCGCACCTACTGACCCAGCCCTCAACACAGACAGAGCCTCACCTACTGACCCAGCCCTAGACCTTCCTCCTCTTGTGGAAAACAATCAGAATTAAGAATGAATAAGACTCTGATTGGATTTAAATTTTGCTCCATGGATTCAAAGAATCGTGTGATGAAAAGAGATCACTGAGCACCACTGACTGAGCGGTGTGTTGGTCACATGCCATGGCCTGAGGGACAGCGTCTAACAGGCAACTAAAGCGTCACACTGCCCAGGAAATAAGTTATTTATATTGGCCCATTCGCTTTATGGATTTTATGCAAACTTCTGTTATTAATTGTTTAATTAGACCAATCGTTTACGTGACCTGACTTTGGGATACATTTCTTGACAAATGTTCACAAATGACTAGGTACAATAGAACATAATGCAATAAAAAAGCTTCTTGCAAACAACCCAAGGCTCTTTACAAAGACAAAAATACAATGTAAAAAATAATTAAATTTGTCAATAAAATAAAATAAATTAAATTAAATTAAAATAAATAAATAAATCTGAATCAGCTAAGTCCAAACTAGGAAGAATAGACACATGAGAACAGGCAAGTCATTCCAAGCGCTTTACAAAAGATTTTAAAATTAACATTAAAATTAAAATCGGCTAAAAATCCAAACTAGGAAGAATAGGCACACGAGAACAAATAAGTCTTAAGACCCGATTTAAAAGAGCCGACTGCAGCTGCACCTCTGATATGGCTCTGAATTGAGTTCCAGAGACGAGGTGCAGAACAGCTAAAAGCTCTTCCCCCAACTGTTTTTAAACGACTGAGAGGTATCACCTAGAGATCAGCATTTGCTGAGTGCAGATTGCAACTGGGAACATAAGGTTCAATCAGATCCTGCAAGTATGAAGGTCCAAGGCCATGAAGTGTTTTATAAGTAGTGAGCAACACCTTAAATTCAACCCTGAATTGAACAGGGAGCCAATGCAATGTCCTAAGGGCAGGAGTGATGTGCTCTGTGCGGCGTGTGCTGGTGAGCACTCTAGCTGCTGTATTCTGCGCTAGTTGAAGCCGCTGCAATGAAGAGTCTGCGTCCACAAAAACGGACCACTGCAGCCAGGGGGCGGGGCTTACCGCCTCCTTGATGATGTCAAAGCGTTTCTCGTCGATCTCGAAGGTGGCCATTTTCTCGACAATCTTCTTCAGCAGAATGTGCTGTTTGTCGCTGTAGCCCTTCACAGACAGCTGTGCAAGGGGAGGGAGAAAGTGGCATGAGTACAGCAAGCGGGGGCATCAGCACAACCTGTGTGTGTGTGTGTATGTAAATGTGTGTGAGTATGTCTAAATGTGTGTGTGTGTATGTGTAAATGTGTGTGTGTGTGTGTGTGTGTGTGTAAATGTGTGTGTGTGTGTATGTGTAAATGTGTGTGTGTGTATGTAAATGTGTGTGTGTGTGTGTGTGTATGTAAATGTGTGTGTGAGTGTAAATGTGTGTGTGTGTGTAAATGTGTGTTTGTGTGTATGCATGTGTAAATGTGTGTGTGTGTGTGTGTATGCATGTGTAAATGTGTGTGTGTAAATGTGTGTATGTGAGTGTGTGTAAATGTGTGTGTGTGTAAATGTGTGTGTCTGTCTGTGTGTGTGTGTGTGTGTAAACTGCAGTGCTGCTCAGAGATGAGCTGGTCGTCAGCATTTGTCCCCGCCACCCCCTTGCTCGAGGCTTTGGCAATTTCCTCAGAAAAGTCATTATTTCACTCAGCAAAATGGCAGCTCTAGTCACAGAAGGAATTTTAAATGCTGGGCATCATTAACCAGCTGCTGAGCTCTCTGCACCGCTCCCAGGGGGAGCACCGCCACGCGAAGCGCCGCTGCCACTGGAACGACAGGGAGCTCGAGAGTCACCGCGCAAAATGGGGAAGGGCGACTTTGACTGCGCAGCCGACACAGTGGAGATCGTAAGCCTGCAGCCGACTGCATCGCCTCCCCTGTCAATATGAACAGGAGGAGTTTAGGGTAGCCAATGACCAATAGAGCGCCTGGGTCAAAAATACACCACTGCACACACAGGGATGCCAGGCAGGATTTACAATGAAAATGCGATACCTTCTGCGACTAGGCGGAGTATGTACGTGTGTGCGCATGCGTGGTGCGTGAGAGGGTTTACATCATCTTCGAGTTCACCTGGATAACGGGCGTGGAGAGGTTATTTATAGCTGTGCTTTTGCCACATCATCCAAGCAACCGTATTGCCCTTCGCGTGTGCCGCTCCTCTCGGGAGTCAGAATCACCTTTGCGTGAGCGCAAACATAGACGCTGCCCCCTGGCGGCCATTAACAGCATTACGCAGTGAACCCCAGCCATCTAACACCGTGACACCAAGAGGGTGCCAGGGCAGTCAGCATGTTGAGGCAGACCAGAGCCAGTGTGCTGGTAGAACTGCTGAATCCAGGGGTACGATAGAGTGTTGGGTAACAGCACTCTTCCTAGCTGGCTATCCGTGTGAAACTATGCAGTTTCTTCAGCAAGATTGCTTTATTAAATATACAAATAAAAAATGGCTAAAGGATCTTAAATGGCTATTCTCTACACTGGGAGTATTGGTTTGCTTAGAATGTCAAAGCAAAAATGATAATATCCAGATCATTTTGGTGTGGCATGAGGATTTAAAAAATAAATAAAGGTTCCTCTAAAACGCTGTGCTGGTGACTCACGCATGCTGTGGAGTTAAACATGAATCTGGTGGACAGGCCAGACACTGCAGTTAGTGAAGGTCAGAACAGAGAGAAAACCACCACCATCACAGCACAACCAGAGGGAGAGAGAGAGAGGAGGAGTGTGGGAGGGAGAGGGAGAGGGGGAAAGAGAAAGAGCGAGAGAAAGAGAGTGTGAGCAAATGAGAAAGAGAGAGCGAGAGAAAGAGAGAGAGAGCGAGCGAGAGAAAGAGAGAGAGAGAGAGAAAGAGAAAGAGAGAGAGAGAGAGAGCGAAAGAGAGAGAGAGAGAGCGAGAGAGCGAGAGAAAGAGAGAGTGATGAGGCACGGCCCCTTTGGATTGGATGCGGGTTTAAAACAGTTACAGCATTAGATTTGAGAGGCTCAGCACTCTGTCTACTCATTGTTTTACAGATCACCCCCGAATCAGATTGGTGGATATTTGAGGGAGGTGCACACCCGAGACCTACAACCACTGCAGCGGTTGAATAGCTTCAGCCCAATCCCAACTGCCGCATTTCAAACCACTTGTGAGGCTGACCTGGTATCAGCTGCTATGTGACGGGCATCAGGAGTCCACAGCTCCCTGTGCCTACTTCTCCTGTGTGTCTATGAGTGTGTGTGTGTGTGTGTGTGTGCCTGTGAGTATGTGCGTGTGTGAATGCGTGCGCCTATGAGTATGTGTGCGCGCACATGAGAGAATGTGTGTGTGTGTGTGTGTGTGTATGTGCGCGTGCGTGTGCGAGAGAGAATGCGTGCGCCAGTGCGTGCACACGCGCATGTTTTCCCGATATTTCAGCCATTTTTTGTATCGGATCTGTAAAACAACCAGCAAGGTCAGAGTTAGAAGACTCCTCTCTCCGAGAGAGAAGTGCGAGGACAACCGGCGGCGCTGTGCCCTCCAGACAGACAGACACACACACACGGACGGACGGACGGACGGACAGACAGACAGCGGGAAAAAACAGAGACAAGGCCGGCCCCGCGCGCACTCTCAAGCCTCAAGCTCCGCACCCCTCTCCTCTCCCCTGCCGTACTTACGAGTATGGCATTCATCCCTGAGGCTACGGCATACACCAAGCCTGACAGCCGGGCTGCATATGTATACTCTTTTAAATCATCCTTCAGTAACCTGAGTAACAGGTATGTCATGTTGCAGTGGAGGGGGTCTGCGTATAGGTAGCGACTGACAAAAAGAACACAAGAGAGACATGTTTGTTGGGGGGGTTGGGGCAATCTCCGAAACAGACAAGGGGGGCACAGGGGTTGGAGACTGATGTGATAAGAGTATGTATATGCAGCCTGTTGGCCGGCTTAACACTCAATGTTGGAGGGGAGCTTCGCTACGCTGCATACCGCCGTTCTTTATACGGCGGCCATGTTGGCTCGTTTCCTTTCGAGAGGCATGAAGTTTCCCCCTTTTTTTCGTGTGCCACTTTCTGTTTGGCTGCGATTTAGACGGTTGGAGTTCCGGATCCCTGGACGGTCGGCCGTTTTTAATATTTAACAAAATGGAACAAAAAGGTAGTCCTCAATCTCTTCTCAACGCTCCAAAGCAGTGATGGAGGGGAGGGGGTGAGGTTTCACGAACCTCGTAATGGCTGGTGCTACGTTAAGCTGTCACTCACAGACTTCTTTGAGCCAATCGAAAATGTTTTGCTCTCCAAGGCAAAACACAACGATTGGTGCAAATGAGTGAGTGACTGATAGCATATGGTAGCTACGCCTCGTTCTCCGGTCAGTACAACGAACCTACAGACAGCCGCCTCCAGGGGGCAGTGCCCCCCTGTTCTCTTCCACCTGCATTTGGAGAAAGAGGGCGTGGCTCCAGCGCACGAGGAACCAGACACGCCTCTCCTATACGGATGGGTTTGAGGGGAGCTTGTAGAGAGATGATGAGGAGGAGAAGGAGGAGGAGGAGGAGGCGGGGCTGAGGATCGGTTGAGAATGGTCGGATTATGGCGCGGGTGGGAGGGTGGGGTGGGAGCGAGAGGGTGGAAATTTGGGTACTTACATACATCCCATAGATGGTATTTTGCAGATCATAGTTCAAGCCGGCTAGCTCGGCTGCATATGCATACTCGTTCAGCGAGTCCTTGAGCAGCTCAAGATACAAATAGGCCATGTTACAATGCAATGGGTCCACGTACGCAAAGGGGCTGTGAATAAAAAGAGGCGATCAATGAGAACTACGGCAGTAATGCACGTCTACGGCTGGCCGCCCAGGCACACTGAACGGAGAACGCGACACACGAAATACAAAGACGTCTCCACAGGCTTCGACAACAAGGGGAAACATTCATTGGTTACGTTATACTACAACACTGTTTAAGAAAAATCAACATGGGATGGGGGAGGGAGACCCTGTAATCTGTAATGACGAATGAGTTATATTAAATATAAAAGAAAACACTTTAATCACTGTGAAAATGTCAAGAGTACATTGTACTTGGGCTGGAACATATTTTACTAATTAAACATCTTACCAACAACATTTACCAATTAAGCAACGTATACTCTAGTTATAATACAAAGGGAAGTAACATAGTAGTTTTGTACGTTTCTGAAAGACCTTTGGTGAAGCGGAATAGGGCTGAACTCTGCTGCTTTCCCCTAGATTTTATGCAAATCTACCACAGGATAACAACAAACAAGTGACCGTGCTCTCTGTGAAACGATCCGGTGCCAAATCCAGTGTGTGAGGGCGATTTCACGCTGGCTTTTGTTTAAGCCCGGGGCAGTTCATTTCCTGCTCTGTGTATGGACACGATTCAAATCCCCAACTTAAAAAAAATATATATTATTATTATTTATAGTTTCAAATTTTTTCTGTTTTTCTCCCAATTTGGTTGCCAATTATACCCTCTACTTATCTCCATTTATCTCAATTCAGTCCGCCGCCCATCCTCCGGGTAACAAGCCAATTTCCCAGGCCGGCAGATCCGCCTCCTCCGAGACGGAACCCGACCACAGACGCCCTTCCACTCCTCGAGGAACTCGTGCCGGCTCACCCTCCCCCTCCCTCTGGGGCGGACAGCCAAACGCCGCCCCCAATCGGGGCTAATGGCCAGGGTCGGTCTGGCAGAGATGGGTTTCAAACCGCCTCCTGATAGGCAGCCACTCGTGTTGGAGCAGCCAAGATACGATGCGTTAGACCTCTATAAGCTATCCGCCGCCAAATCCCCAACTTTTTAAAGCCCTTATTACTCTCCATCCACTGAAGTTTCAGAAAGCATTTTGCAGACGGGGATCTCTGAAACGCCCCCGGCTACAGTCTCAATCTCGGGCTGTCTTCTGTGAGACCAGCTCTCCCTCCTGTGAGAGCGGCGTTGGGTACGCACCTGAAGAACTCAAAGTTGAGGCAGGCCTTTGGCAGGAAGAATTTGTCGTCCTGTTTGAACCACACTTTGCTCATGGCTGTGTCCTGGGGAAAAAGGAGAGATACACAGCTGGGGTTTGTAAACTGGAAAAGGTGTCCGAGGAAAAGCAAGCTGCGTGTTAAGGACCGAAGCCTGCATGGCAACAAAGATAATATTTTCTCCATCTGCTTACAGTATGTGGCTGGGGCATAGCAGGGCCACATTGGAGATTTACGTAACTCATGACCCTCGGTAAGCACTGCACTGCACTGCAGCACACTGACGAGCGTCACTAGAACGTCAGTGACAAGAATGCAAACGGTTTCATTAGTTATCAATTCATGCACTTCTGGCACAGTTCTGTGAGAAATACTGCTGTTAAAACGTTGAAGAACGTGAATGAAATCAAGCTTTTATCTGGCGTCAGAAGTTTTGTTTACTCTCTTTTTATTTTTTTTTTAAACTGCACCTTTATCAGGGTGGGGAAGGATGGGGAATCTTTCTCCAGTGGGTAGATCTCAAAGTTGGTCGGGATGAACTCATTCTTCATGGGGAGTTTGAACTTGCCGTTCAGATCGGCGTTCTCCCATTTCTGAAAGGCAAAGAAGAACGTTGGAAGGAAAGAAGACGACAGACGCAGTGAAATCCTGTCTGACGGGCAAACGTGTGAACACGTGGGCGTGTTCAGAAATACGGAGATGTCAAACAGGCAGAGCAGGGTGGATTAGGGAAGTGGGCTTGTAAATCAGAGGCTGCGGGTTCGATTCCCAGGTGGGTCACTGCCGTTGTACCCTCGTCAATGTGCTTAACCTGAATTTCTTCTGTAAACATTTTACATTGACATTTTAGACATTTAGCACACACTCTTATCCAGAGCAACTTACAAAAAGTGCATTAATACATGGTAAGATGAATCATAGCCCGCACCAGAGATCAGTGTTGTGATACAGTAATAGACAATCGTTGGCAGCTGCAACCGTACCTGTAACACAAGGTTACAGGTAAAACACATACAGCTTTTTTTGTAAAAGATCCAGCTGCATAAATGGATTGTATGTGAAAAAGTGTCAGCTGTGTAAGTCGTTCTGGATAAGGGCTTATGCTAAGCAAAATAAAAATAAAAAGAATATAAAAATAATTTCAACTTCTTGGACATCAGGAATAATGACAGATTAATGTACATGCTTTCAGTGTACACCGTCCATTCTTGACATTCATAACACTATGAATCCTCCTGATAGCCCTGGTCTTAACTCTCCCCTTTGGTTCCAGTTCAGCACTTTCACAAACATCCTCAAGAGTACTTCATGACCTATGACACCAGAGCCAATCATAAAGCAGCTCTGTGCTCCAGGGAACCAATCTTAAAGTGTGTTATTAGACAGGAAACATGAGGGCTATTAGGACTGGAACACCATCCACAATCAAAAAGGAGGACGAGGGCCATGTGACTACAGGGGACTGATGGTGTTCTGGCATAGCCTTCACACAACGTCCCCCAAACGCTGGGAAGACATCAGAGTCATAGGGAACGAGGGCTGTGTGACACTTTATTTAATCCATCATTTCACTGATCCACCCTTCGATACCTCTCTCCTCCTCTCCCTCCCTCCCTCCCTCCCTCCGGCTCGCAGTGCCCAGTTGCCGGTGCCGCACACACACACACACCCAGTCCTCCTTTCCAGAATATTCTGTCCCTGGAGCAGCCTGTGCTCTTGTTCCTGCCGCAGAGGCCTTGCTGCTATTTTTAACCTGAGTGCTGGGGGGAGCCGGCGCGGCGGCCAGGCTCACAGAGGGCACGGGAGACGAGAGCGCACTGCTAAGCGGCAGAAGCGGGGCGCGGAGGATGAGGCGGCGTGACGTCTGTGAGCGTCTGTGGGGGGTGGGGTCTGTCTGTGGGCCGATGCGCATCTCACCTTGATGACATCCTCGGATAAGGCCTCCTGCTTGTACTGTGTGCCGTACCACTCCTCCGTCTTATCGGTCTGCCCTTCAAACGACTTCGAGACGAGTGCAACTCTGTAGAGGGAGGGGAGAGGTGCAGTCAGCCTCACTGTCACTCACAAGCACAGCTGTGCGTGTGTGTGTGTGTGTACACACGCACGCACGCACACACACGCATGAACGCACACACCCAGCGCATGTGTCCGGGGCACTCCAGCCGTGTGCCAGCGTGATGCGCATTTGCCATCCTTCTGCTGTAGGGATCATGGGACAGATGACATCAGTCAAGAAAGCTGCCAGCAGAATAGGAACAGCACGCACTCTGCCTCCAGATGGTAACTTAGTTCAGACGGGCATGTTCTGGTACTTCTCATCCTGTATCCCCCCCTTCCCCTGCAGCCACGCCCCTCCTTCCCCTGCAGCCACGCCCCCTTTCCCCCTGCAGCCACGCCCCTCCTCCCCCTGCAGCCACGCCCCTCTTTGCCCTGCAGCCGCCCCTCCTCTTTCCCCTGCAGCCACGCCCCTCCTCCCCCTGCAGCCACGCCCCTCCTCTCCCTGCAGTCACACCACTTCCCCCCCTTGCAGCCATGCCCCTCCTTCTCTTGTGGCCTGTCCTTAAAACTACCTTCATTTTTCACACTATGAATGATTTAAGAGATGTAGAAAGTCGCTGAAACGATGTGCTAAATTTAGAGTAAAGTGCCGCTCCCCGGTAATGCGGCGCACCGGTCGATGTGCCACATTTAGAATATAGACCTGCTATTTCCAGCAGCCGGTACGAGTCAATGCTGACAACACCGGAAATGAGATTCACCTGTGCCCCAAGGACATTTCGCACGGAGGTTCATTGATAAATACCAAATAAAATACAAATGCTAGTCCCCAAAAAACACTCCTGGCCGATACCTCTTTTCTCTACCCCTGCCATCATATACCGTATGTTCTGTGTGCAGTCTTCCTTACGTGTACTGTGCGCACATTGCAATCCGATTGATTCTGGTCTCCATGTCTATATAGACTTCGGCCTTTTGAACCGATGCTAAAGATTTCCAGTTACTTGTTGTTTGCCGTTTCAGTTTCTTGTCAACATACAAACACAAATACAAAAAAACTGAGCTATACAGACCAAGAGCAAAGCGACGGTTCTGCAGCCTGACCTTTATAAGAGATAACAGATGACCGGCTCAGAGAACCTGCACACCAGGGATCTTTCAAAAGGCCGGTCACTTACAGTTGGCTAAACAAATGGAAAATCACAGAGAAAGCTGCATCCCAGCCCGCTCCTCTCCACTGTTCAAATCTGCAAACACGACCAAGAAAACAAGATCATCTTCTGTGATTCATTCTATTCTCTATTGGAGGGATGCAACACTATTCTTCCAAAATAAATGTCATCATTCCCTTTTTAAAATTTTGTTTTAATGGTGGTGGAAAACGCTGTCTCAGGTGGCGCTCCAGAAGTAATCACTCAGAATGGCTTTGTATTTATTGCCGTTTACCTTGCCCACTAAGGGATTTAGCCATCAGAACCCTTGGCGAAACCAAGGGAAACAGGTGCTCAGGTCTGTAGGTTTCGATTGGTGTGCGCTACACATGCACTCGTCCGCTTGTTGAAAAAAGTGAATGAGGACTCATCTGACCGTATGACTTTTTCCAACTGCTCAGTAGATCACTGCCTGGGTTCTTTGCACCACTTTACTCACAAACGTTCATTTTTAGGTGTAATAAGGGGTTTATGCACTGAAACCCAACCATAGTATCCCTCTCTGAAAAGTTTGATGGATTGGAACGCTCACGCTCTTGATATTTGGAGTCAACAGATTCAGAGTTGCTCGTCTGTTTTGCATTGCATCTCGAACCAATGCACAGGCATCATGGTGCAGGAGTGTGCACTTTCGACCAGTTTCCCCTAGTCACACAGTTGCCCCTTTCCCTCAGCCTTCCTTGCAAACATGGCATTAGCCACTGTTCCTCGCTAAACACCAGGAAGCTTAGCAGTCTTCATCACTGAAGCACTTGGTAAACATGCCCCAACAATCACCCCTCCTCACTGAGCTCTTTTCTTTTGCCCATGGTAGCAACTGGGCACCAGGTAATGGGCAACTGGGCCTGCCCCGCATTTGTATACATGACCCGAAACATGATGGGATGTTAATAGCTTAATTAACTCAGGAACTACACCTGTGTGGAAGCACCTGCTTTCAAAATACTTTGTATCCCTCATTTACTCAAGTGTTTCCTTTACTTGTTGCTGTTCCCTGTATTTCCATATTTCATAAATCACCTATTTTATATTTTCAGATAAAATAAGCCTCATTTAGATTACACATCTTTGTTAACGTTGTGATCATTGTAATGATTAATGCTTTCTAATACCGATCCATAACATAATGGTTGGATAAAGGTGTCAGGAGTTAACCATTTTATGGATGTAGGGGTTCTCAGCTACATGGTGGCCATTTTAGAGGGCCTTGAGTGCTTTTGGTGCATGAAAAGCGTTCCATAAATAAATGTATTATTTGTATTATTATTTTGTATTATTATAAACCCCTGGCTTATGGCTGAATGTTCTCAGGCACAGACTGGTGTAAAGCGGGAACATGCTGTGGCAGACCTGACGTGCTCCGGCCTCAGTTTGTCCAGCACCATCTCTATCAGATCCGGCCTGAAATCTTCCAGAAGGTACTCTGCTGCCAGCACCTCCTCCAGGGGGTAGTACTGAGGGGGGACGGGGGGACATGAGCGTAACACATAAGGGACTCCCTTACTATAACACATTTGTATTCACTGCAACACATAAGGAACGCTTACTGAGACAGGGGGAAAACATTCACTGCGACACAATGGCGGGGAACCATTCAACACATGGGGAACTATTTTACGGTAACATGGGAGCTAGCGTTCATTAATGCAAGGGGGAAGCGTATTCCAAAAACCATACAACTCTAACCACAAAACATTACAACAGCACCAGAACCTAGGCCTAATTTAGAGCCATACATGGCCTGGAGTTTTACGCAAGAAATGTCCAGAATAAACACAGCCCCACCCAGCAACTAAGTGACATCATTTTCAGAACACAAAATAGAACCCCGGTGTGTCGCCGTGGCGACGCTATTTAGAGCCCAATATGGAGGACAGGGGATGGACCTACGTGCAGTAAGCCGGCCACTTTCGAGGTGTAGCCACGAGGTCTCTCCTTGTCTTTAAACCTGAAGGCCACTGTGTTTAAGTCCTGTGGAGAAAAGATAGCAGTGTACACCAACATATCAGACCAGTAGTCAACACTGTAAAATCATCTGTTTTCAGCATGAACTAAACTCCAAGAGCTATTATTATTATTACACACAGCCAAATCTGCAAACCTACACTACCATACAATGAATTTTTAAGAAGAATGTTTGGTCCTGGGGCCAGATGCAATCGTGAAAACCTCTAAAGTAGAAGTAATATCACAGAGAAAGACCTACAGTATAGTAAGGAACACTGCGTGGTTTTCTTTAGCCAAACTCATACCCAATATGCCGTCCTGAACCCATAATCCTCAGTCCACAAATGAGGAATTGCAATGCTGAATGCTCAGGATACATCTAATCTCCAGTATTCTGGTACATTTTTATGTGTTTGTGATCTAGTCGCTCTGTATCTATGCCGGACTCACCTTGCACTCCTGGAAGACCCACTCCTGTGGTCCTTCAGTGCGCAGTTTCTGAACGTACTGGAACATGTGGAAGATGATGTCGTCAACGTGCACTGACAGGCCAAAGACAAGAAGGTCCTTCAGACATACAAATCCCCACAAAACACACACACAAATAGCAGAATACTTCTCCCTCACATTACATGCATTCGCGCGCACACGCACGCACACACAGACACACAGACAGACAGACACACACACACACAGCACAGACACACACACACACACACAGACAGACAGACAGACAGTGACACACACACACACACACACACACACACACACACACACACACACACACACACACACACACACACACAAAAAACAGTGAGTCTTACAGAGCCCCTCTTCGGTCAGGTCCACGTTGATGATGAAGAACATGAACCCTCGAGCTCCCTCCTTCTGTCCTCCCACCAGTGTGTTCACCCAGCCTGTGTGAAAGGTTTCACATTCAAAATCCTCTCAACACTGCACACAGGCAGCAAAAAGTCTTACATATCGCCAGCCTCTCTCTGAACTAATCCAAAAACGCGCTTCTCAATTACTGCTATCCTAAGACTCCTGTAACCGAGGAAATCCAGGCCAAAATGAAGCTTTGGCCACTGTTCACAAAGCCACAATGTGCTCACGGGAGGCATCTCTGCTCACCTTTGGCCTTCAGCTCGGAAAGCAGACTCCCTGGCCCCTCGTGTCCAATCAGGTGGCCCAGATAGTGGCCTGGATTGGACTTGTAGTACTTCTGCAGGTCTGGGATGGGGAAGGTGACGTACAGGTTTCTGATGTCCTTGATGGGCACCACCTTGTAAAATTGCTGAAAAATTCAGGAGTAGGGAGATATTTTTAGAAGTAGCCCATCTGTAATTTTGCAACAACACAAACACACAGGCCATTATTTTAAATGAGAATTTGTTCTCAATTAACTTGCCTGGTTAAAGATTGGTTAAATAAAATGAAAAATAAACACAAGTCAAAAGGTGTTCTCTGCTGCAACTGACAATAAGTGTCACATTGCAAATAACATGTGCATTACGCAAAAGGTGATACTTTTTAAAAAATTATTATTATTTACGTAGAGGCAGAACCTAAATCCTCCTGCACATGTCTGTGCCAGATTCATACAGATCTGGTTGATGTAGGGGGAGGGGGATGATGTCATCAACCTACCCTGAGGTGCTCTTCCTGAAAGGGGTGCTCTGGGAATTCTGGGATGGGGACATTCTTGTTTTCCACCTCGCCAAACAGTTTCACCACCATGGCGGCCAGCTCATCCAAAGACTCTGACGGACAGAGAGGGGAGCAAGCGAGAGAGAGAGAGAGAGAGAGACCAATCATGAATCTCTGTTGACCTCCGCCCATCTCACAGGGCTATTAAAAAAGGCTTAAGACAGACTTAAGTATACAGTTTCTGGTGCTGGAACAAGGCAGCCATTCATTGCACGTCTAGATTTTCACATCTTTCACAGAATGGTTTGAAAACAGGATTTGCAAGGACCGGTGAGACAGAGTTTACGTACTAGGACACAAAAAAAAGGTTTCAGAGGAATTTTGCCAGCGAAGTGCTCGCTTATTTCGGTGACAGGAACATAGAGTCTCCAATGTTGGTAAATGTCTTGCACAAACAGCCCTCGCTCAGGGAATAATGACTGCAGAGCTGTGAAAGGCATTAATTATGAAGTCACGGTGTCGTAAAAGCAGCTGCCAGACGGCTCTTTCACTTCGTCCCAGAGTGCACGCCGTGACACAAACGCACCATTACGCCTGCCAGTACAACTGCAGCCACCCCTCAACCTCGCAAAAGGGCGCACCCGTTTTCAACGCGGAAAATAAAATAAACACATTCAAGAAACTGAATGGAAAATACATATGCCTCCTTTTTTGTTTTGTTTCTTTAAAAAGGAAAAGATTTTAAACAGTAAAAACACCAGAGACTGAATGTCACTCCCTTTTGTGTCCAAAGCCAATTTGGAATGAGTCCTGTGAATGCCAGGATTCACGCACAGGATGCTGGGAGTTTTATTGCAGCTCTGAGTGGAATAAAACAGGATCCATAGGACATCCTGTACCGTCGCTCTGACCTCATCTGCTGCTCCAATGCCACCGAGTCCTGTAAAAGAGCGTGCCGGCTCACCTCTGCCCAGCACACACAGTCCCATCAAATTGGACGAGTAGAACGTGGAGTGGAATTTGAGCAGCTCCTGACGCACATCGATCCCATCGTTAGACGGCCTCGTCTCCAACGTCAACTTGTTCCCTGAAAATACACCGCATACAAAATAACGTTCAGACAGAGTTCACGTTGCTTGCATCTCTGCAGCCTGTAATTCAGTCCAGCCTGCAGCAAGGTGCTGACACAGCCTCCTCGTCAAGATGCCTGTTAGGCAATCAGCAAGAAAAACACCACATTATCACCTCATTTGGGAATCATTTCGCTTAGTAATTTAATTCATATCAACTGAGTGCAGTTGATACTGGAATGCGATGCATACTTATCCTTTCAATATTCATATAACGCAACACTTCAAACAACTTTTCTTCATTTTTGCAATTACTGACAACGGAACTGGGCCAAACATGGTGGCATTTGATTATTTATTTGTAAATACCAACTCTTTCAAATAGTTGAAGTGTTCAAATAAATACTGAACTTAAGCAACTATTTGTTTTAATATTGAAATATTGATCACATAAAAATACAACTATTTGAAATTGTTTAAACAAAACCAATATTATTTAAATATCAAGGAGTTATTCGTTTAACTTATTTAAATAATGCATTCCGCGGTTCCTAATTACCACGATGGCTGAGATTCCAAACAAGGAGCATAAAGGTTAACAAGGACAAGTTTACCACCTTTGAGTTTAGTATAATCAGCTCTGTTGAAACAGAAACTTGTCTTGCCTCCAAGCAGCTATGCTAAAATTCAGATTACAGCAGTCCAATGCATTACAACTACTTTATAAATATATAAAATAATAATCCATATTAAAAAAATATATTTTGAAACTGAGCTTGGTTAAAAATGAATACTTGATTAAATGTGAACTATGGGTTAAGGTCAGAACTCAAGGTGATTTTGAGAATAAAATCCTGATAGCGACACACCCCTCTTTTTTAAGTCCCAGTTCTAAAATCAATGAGACAGAGTCAGTGATCCAAGAGTCTCTCAGGGAAATGAATGAATGTCACCCGACCATGACCTTCCCATCAAATCAGATTTACTCGAATCAAATCCAAAAGCTTTATTCTGGATCCGTCTCAGGTAGACCGGACCAGGGACCGGCAATGACGTGGGTGGGCCAACCGCCTCCTTCGAGACGGACGCCGCCGACCGTGATTCTGATACCCACTGGGAAACCTTCTGTGCACGCGACGAGCCTGTGCCGGCTTCCCTCCCCCTTCCCTGGGGCGGACAGCCAATCGCCGCCCCCTGAGCGGGACTGCAGGGTATCAAATCCCGGCCGCAATGGGTAACAAGGCGAGTGCCTTTACCGTTACGCCACCCAGGGGCATCGTCCTGATACCTTTTATTAAAACAACTTGAGTCAGTAAAAAAAGAAAGGCAGGAGAACAGTGTGAGCACTATAAAATTATTCAACAAAATTGAATATTCCAATATTTGAAGAGGAATTTAATGTAGGCATATGCCTCTGGGCATATCAAATATTGCAAGTAAAAGAAGTGAAAGGTTCATTAAAAATACTCCTGCTTCACACAAAGCATGTCCTATGCCAGATCAGATGATAATAGGGGTTTAAATGTTGCAATGCTGCCACCTGCTGGCCAGCTAAGCTGTAATGAGAGAGCATGCTATTCTGGGACCCTGTACAGCACAGAGGGTGGTGCACTGTGACTGCTTCTGTATTTAGTAGAGGCGAATCATTTGACCAGTGTTTCCTAAAGCATGTTCTAATTTAGGTGCGACACCTTAAGTCAGAGATACCTTAAAATATAATACATGTACGTACATCGTTTGTGCATGTTGCATAAGATATTACATGTCTAAAAATAGGCATATCATTAAAGGCTTACATTTGTGCAACTTCCTTTCTGCACAAAAGGAAATGTGACAGTGACTCACTGTGGTGATAAAACGTGGATGGCGCCAGTGTTAGGGAGGTGCCAGCATTGAGGCTCGGTGTAAACATGCCTCCCAATGCCACACCTCGCTCCTGTAAGTTCCAGTGGCTTGATTCCTTCCACCTCCCCGCTCCATCGCTGCTACAGTGCCTCAGCCCTCTATCCCACCCCAGCACCTCTGTGGTTCTTTGTGGTTCTGTGTGGCTCAGTTGGTAGAGCATGGCGTTAGCAACGCTTAGGTTGTGGGTTCAATTCCCACTGGGACCACATATACTGAAAAATGTATGCATTCACTATTTACTGTAAGTCGCTTTGGATAAAAGTGTCTGCTAAATGGCATATATATATATATATACACACTATATGGCCAAAGGTCAGTGGACACCTGACCATCACACCTATATGAGCTTGTTGGACATCCCATTCTAAAACTATGGGCATTAATATGGAGTTGGACCTCCCTTTGCAGCTATGACAGCTGCCACTCTTTTGGGAAGGCTTTCCACAAGATTTTGGAGTGTGTCTGTGGGAATTCATGCCCATTCAGCCAAAAGAGCATCTGTGAGGTCAGGCACTGATGTTGGACGAGAAGGCCCGGCTCACAATCGGCGAACTCAATAATTAGTAGGGGTGTCCACTGACTTTTGGACTTTCAGGTGCCTGACTTTTGGCCATATAGTGTGTATATATAGAAACACCTCGACCAGGCTCGGTCCCGTCAAGAGTCGACGTTAGTCATACCTGTCCCGAACTTGCTGAAGGGGTGGTTGGGGTTCCCGGTGGCCTTCTCCAGCTGGAACAGCCTCCAGGCGTCGTTCATCACGTTCTTTTCGTGCTCAGAGTCGACCGCGTTCACCTCCCGGTCCTTGCAGCTCTCGTCAAACAGCGGGCAGAGGAAGAACTGTGAAAACCTGCCGTACACACCACACACACACAGAGCGTGGTGTCAATACACAAGCAAAGGGAATACATTCCATAATACAGGCAACTGCCAAAATAAAGGAAACACGAGTAAATGAAGGGTCCTGGCTGCTCATGGTGTGGGGTGCATTTTCCTGGCATGGTTTAGGTCCACTCAAGCCCCTTAAAGGGCAAGGTGAACACCAATAAATACAAAGGCATTCTGAGTGATCACCTTCATCCTATGGTGAAGCATTTCTATCTTGATGGGAGTGGTCTCTTCCAGGATGACAATGCCCCCATCCACAGGGCACGAGTGGTCACTGAATGGTCTGATGAGCATGAAATCGATGCAAACTATATGCCATGAGCCTTTTCCACCACTATCAACAAAACACCAAATGATGGAATTTATTGTGGAATAATATACTATATATAATAATATAGTGGAAGAATGGTGTTGCAGCCATCCAAGAGTTCCAGACACTTGTAGAATCTATGCCGAGGTGCACTGAAGCTGTTCTGGCGGCTCGCTAAACACCGCATGAAGACGCTTCATTTCGGTGTTTCCTTTATTTCGGTAGTTACCTGTACAATAATCCCAGAAAAAGCATTTGGCTTGCTGCACTGTTGTGTCAGGGCCACTGCTTTGCGTGCAGCTAATTACTAACCTTTAGTGTCGTAATCATGTTAAATGAGCACAGCAGGGTAAAGTACTGGCTGCTATAAAGATAAACTGAATGGAACACTACGGGTCAGCATCTGAGCGCGTTACTTCACCTCAATTACACCAATGTAAGCTGTGTGAAATGGCTTTACTTACTTTGATTAGACCCGGATATGGGCAACTGCCATGCAAACGAACCAGACCGACCATACAATGTAATAATGCAGGGATCTACCACTCTGCACCTCACAAACCAGCTACAGACTGATATACCTCAAGTCAGCCAGACTGGGCTACCACACCGGTAAAAGGGGCAAGTAAATATACCTGAAGAGTGAACCACAGCAATGCCCATCGCTGACTCCACACGCACCACACAATGTTGAGTCTTCCAAGACTTTTGATAGATTTTTATTTTTAAAAGAGTACACATTGGGCTCTTGTTCCTCTCACACCTGAGGCAGGTGGGATAAGGCACTCGGGTGTGAGACCCGGATCAACTGACCCCAGTCACGGGACACCAGTGTATGGTGATCTGTGTGCTTTGAACTGCCACAGAAGCCTGACTAATGAGGCCTTTCTTTAGGCTGCCTGGTTGGTGCCCAGATGGTAAGCGGGTGATACCAGCTGTGTGTGACAATGTGCAGGAACAACCTCACGGCTTCATTAACTAAATTGAAAAGTTAATCGGTCGACCTGACAGTCCCCAAGCTACAGGGACTCCCCTCACGGACCATGTGTGACATCTGTCAGGGATGAAATATGCGGCACACCCTTCAGCCGTGTGCGTGGGAGCAAACCAACCGGCTCCTGCAAACAACCTGCCCCCCCTCCCCTCCCCTCCCACTAGAGTGGGTGAAACCTGAGCCATTCTCACCACGGTATCCGACACCTCTAATGCAACCAAGCGTGCCGGCTATTCCACCTGCAGGGCAAACTCCGGACACCCAGGGTTGTGGTCTCACTGGGTTTTCGTTTCCCGGGGCCGCTGCCCACAAGCAAAAACTATTCAGACCAAAAATCACTCAGAAGGACAGATCTAGATGTGAGGTGAGGTACTGGGGGGGTACGCAAAGTCCTTTACACGAGACGCATTTTCAGGAGTGAATGGCACTGTGCATTAAGTGAATACAGAACATGACACGTGCGCCATAATGAGCAACAATAGCACCATCAAGAGGGTTACTGAGATCAAGGGGTTACATCACAACCACAGTGAGGGGTTCAGAAGCGCTGACACGCAGACTGAGTTTCTGTTCTCACCGGGCGAGCCTGCGCAAACTAGCTGTGAGGTTCTGGGAGGACCCACCCGCAGCAGCACGCAGGCACGGGGGCAAAGCTAGGACACAGCTCAGCGAGCGAGAATTAGGCACGGCCTACAGGTGCAGCACTTTACGGACGCGCCACACAACGGCAGTACGATGAGGCAAATGTTCTGGAATGTTTGGTGCTGGCAGCACCTCTGTATAGCCTCTCTAACACAGGTGAGCAGACCGAGATGTGATGAACGACGACAGCCGGCCACACAAGAAATGCCACAGAGCGATGCGGTCTGAGCGCCGGCCTGGCCGATCCAGCGCTCCCGTCGATGTTCTGACCTGTCCAGCGCCCCCTGCAGGTGCTCGTGGGACACGTCAAAGTAGTAGTTGGTGTGCTCGCCGCTGGTGAACGCGTTGGAGCTGCCGGCGTGCTCGCTCAGGAACTGGCTGTACTCGTTCTCCTTCGGGTACTTCTCTGTGCCCAGGAACAGCATGTGCTCACAGAAGTGAGCGAGGCCCGCAATGTTCGACGGGTCGGAGAGGGAACCTGAGCGGAGGAAAATGCACATCATCATTATAATTATTATTATTATCAATATCAAAATCACTACCATTAACAATAGTAATAATCATATTTGGTGGATACACTTATCCAGTGATGAACAAGACTCGTGAAAAACAGCATGCCATGATAGTGGAAAGAGCAAGGACTAGCAGAACAAGGTACAGAACGGCACATAATACAGCAATTGGCGAAGCATAAAGCTAAGAGGCAAAATAAGCATACAGCCAACACCAAACGCAGGCGCAGACAGTGCTTACGACGAACCGAAACAATACCTTTCCTAATCTCAGTTCCCGTCATCAAAGAGCCATAATAATAATCATAATAATAACAGCCTTCAGGCCACACCCTGTTCCATTTCCCCTCACACTTCAACCGTAGGGCACATTTGCCATTACACATTTGCTTAGCAGACACCCGGATCCAGGTGATTTGCATACCTCTGTTTTCACTGTGCCCATTTGCACAGGTGTGCCTCCAATAAACAAAGTGAACCACACCGCCATTAGAATGAGTCTCGCTCTTGAGCTCGTGGGGATGATCCGAGGGGCAGAGCATCCTCTTCCTCACCTACTGTGAAAACGCTCAGGTCTTCTCTGACGGACTAGGACGCCAGGTCCGGGCGCTGAACGGCGCTGAAGGGGCCATTACAACCATGGATTTCTGAGCCAAGAGCTTACGGACATAACCCAAAAAAACAGACCACTACGTTTTCCCCCAGTTACGATGGCTACTTCATGGTCGCAATGAAGCATTCGAGAGCTCTATGCAAGGGCTTGAGGACTACAGCGTCAAAATGTGTGGACAGGGGCTACAGTACTGTACTAAAGTACGGTGCTCTGCTAAAATCCACTCCATCATGAGAGACACTGCGCACGTCTTATATTAAGAGCTAACGTCTGAGCTACACCTCACACTGCACATTTCCGAAAGGGCTGTGTTCCAGTGGACTGTTCATGTGTCACTAACATCCTGTGCAACAAGATCTGCCGTGCCAAGCAAGCGCTCTCCCACTGGGCCCCGTTTACCCTCCAAATAAAACCAACAGCGTGCCCAGGGTTTCACTACTGCCGTTATACTACTGCCTGAGGGATGTCCCACTTTTACCCAAAAAGAGACTGAATTATTTAAAGTCTTTCAGCCCCTCCGGCAGTGCGGCACTAAAAATACACCAGGAGCAGCTTCACCAGCTCCTGACCCGGGGAGGAGGCAACTGAGGTCCCGTCAGGGGAGAGAGGGATGAGAGGGAAAGAAACAGGGATGGGGTGAGTGGGAAAAGGAAAGGGGGACATGCTGAGAGGAGTGAAAGGGAGACAATGGGAGTTCAGGAGAAAGGGGGACAGAGGAAGCCAGAGAGAAAGCAGAATGCACATTCGGGTGGTTAGACAGGAAATGAGGTCGGGGAACTGGGGAAAGCCATAGGGGTGAGGGTGGATAAAGGCAAGGATGGAGGAGGTTAGGAAGAAAGACAGGATTTTAAGGAGTGCAGGGGGGCGGGGTGTACCTATGTGGACATCGAGCGCTGCAGAGGATTTGTCTGTGGTTGGGTCGCTGACGAGGACAGCCTTCAGGCCGTTGGTGAACTCCAGCCCTCTGTACACCCTCTTGTCCTCAGGGGAGCGGATGATGTCATTCACCACCCTCTTCACTGCAGGGTCAGTCATGCTGAAGTGCTGGGCTGTCGCAAGTCTGCAGTACCGGGAGAGAACACAGGGGGTAGAGCTGAATCAGCACAAAACACTACGCTGTCTGAAAAAGTAATCATCTTAATGGTGGCAACGCCAGAAAGACGCCCTTAGCCTGGTTGAGACAGAGGGCTTACATTACCTCAGTCAGTTTCGCAAATGCAACTGGGCCAAAATGGCTGTGCGTTGTCAGCTGTTTGGATAAAGGGTGTAACTTCAGTCGCCCAATGGGAATGCGAACCTGGAATCTTCTAGCCGGGAGAGCACACACATTGACACATTGCAGTCTTCTGTGTATTAAATATTCATCAGTGGGTAATAATGTGGGTGTGCATTCAAAAGTGTGTTCTTAAAACCATGGAAGACCAAGGTCTCATTATAGGAAATGATTTTGCATTATTTGCAATAAAATGACAATGGCAGTGGTTCCCTGAATGAAGAGGAGGGTGTTCATTTGTAGGATATTCAACCATTGACATAGTCAGTGAAAGTATAAAGTCACGCAAACTTATAAAGTTACAGCAAATTCTAAATTCTGCTTGCAGCATGTGCACTTATTGGTGTAGCATCCAAAAACTACACATTTTTACAAATCACCAGAAGACATCTGTGACAGCAACTTATAACTATACAGGGCTAGTATTCCTGTTGCTTTAGTAGGCTATAAGGCCAAAGTGAGCGAGTACCTCATATTTAAATGTGAGAACATCTAAGCTTCTGGGGGGCAATTGCCCTGCCCAGCTGGTGAGAAGTGTCCACCCAGCGGTACGATTTGATGTTATGTCACGTCTTTTTGTTTCAGCTGCACTCTCAGTTGACATCTTAATTGTAAAACCCCCAAAAATGCAGATTATATTTAAAAAGTGGTTGAAATTTTTTAGATTGTAAAATCCACTTGAAAACGTTTATGCTTTCATGTTGCCCACTTGTATGTTGTTCAGTTAAAAAAGGGCAGCGTCTTCACAGTCAGGACACTTATCGGTGAACCTGTGCAGTGTGATGCCCTAAAACATGACACACTGTCTCCCGCAATGCCCCTGGCAGACAAACAAACAGTAACAGCCTTCAGCCTTCAGTGGAGGAGGTGCAGACTGCAGTGGTAACTTGACCAAGACGGCATTCTTGCAGACAAAGTCATGCAGTCCATGTCACGGTAAACCGGTTTGACGGTTATGGTTATCAAACCAAACATTTCCCCCCACAGTTATAACCGAGTTGGTGACATATCATGGTATTTGTTATGAAATAATTCCACTGGTTTAACATGTGCGGAACTAAACGTTGCGTAACCATTCTCCAAGGTTTTACTGACTTGTGTTTCATGCAATGCACGTAACAGTGTAGTCAAACTGCTTATATTGCATAAATAGCTAGCTAGTTAGCTTGCTAAAGTTGAATTGTCAACAAGCGTTAGCTACATAGAACTAGCCAATTCATTTCAACCTCAATGGACATTGTTACACCAATGAGGCAGATAAACTAGCAAACTAAAATATGCTCACGAAACAAAGGCATTTGTTTGTTTTTATAATCTCAAAAAATCTGGTTTCACTTTTTCAATTTCTATAAATATATTTAGAAGTCATTAGCTTGAAGAGCTAATATTCATGTATTGAATAATAATCAGTAAGCATTGGGGCACGTGAATGCAGGGGTGGATGTACACACGCTAATATCTAGTAATTTAATGCATTTATAATCAGTGCATTTAGGTTATATTACTCATTGATACCACAGTGACACGATTACCACAGTATTTTTCAGGATGATTATCATACCATCACAAACTTATCCCTGACATCCCTACTCCTGACACGCATGCCTTCCCTTGACCCTTTGGTGTTTCTTTTCTCAGTAATCTTCTCATTCCGCAGGACTCAGAAAGTAAGAGTGCAAAATAACAACCTGGCGACTGAGCCAATTAAAAGATCAATCCAGGAGACTTAAGACTCGTATACCCGAGACATGGTTTGCCGTATAGGATGGCAAAATCTTCTTAAGTCCCCGGTAATCTGGGAGATGCCACTCTCCCAGTTCCCCTGGCTATCCGGGTCACCAGGGGTTAAGACGGAAAAACAGAGTCCGAGCAACAGGCAACAGCAGGGACAAATATTGGCCGCACAATAAATACCCCAATGTGCAGGATGTGTATGATGGTATTGAATTATGGGTCAGAAATTGCCATCACGTTTAGGTCATGTGACTTTTCTCCCCTTTGAGGCTGGCTCACTTAGGTGGTTTTCCTTCTATTTTATTGGTGAACTGACCTGCCGACCGGTTCTATGTGGCTCAGTAGGTAGAGCATGGCGTTGACAACGCTTAGGTTGTGGGTTCAATTCCCACTGGGACCACATATACTGAACAACTTATGTATTCACTACTGTAAGTCGCTTTGGATAAAAGCGTTTGCTAAATGGCATATATTATTATATTGTGCAGCATCACCTAGTGCTGGCCTAAAAGCTAACTGTAGGCACAGTCCTTAGAACAGTATGACTAAATTTCGTCCACTGGCTCTAAAATGTGAGAAGATGAAATATGGAATGGAGAAAGCAATCAATGAAGTAGAGGTCATATGAAGCCTTTTCCTTTGGAGGGAAACCTCAGCCTTGAGCAAGTGCATGTGAGGACAATCCTCTCATAAAAATAGAATTTGCTGCAATTTTCAACCTTATAACTTGGAATACGTACAAAGTCTGGACTTTTCATTTGCTCCTTCTGCTATTTATGATGTTTCCTTTCATAATGCTATTTTAATCTTCCTCAAAGTCTCTATTTCCACTCACATCTGACATCTGAGGTTCAAGGGGACCCCTGTGCTCTTCCAAATTATATTCTTCCCCTTGTCTCAGATCAAAACAGTACGCGTTGCTCTGGAAACAGAAGATATGAGCGACTCCACAACAACATTGCAGGCAACGCTACTACTTTCACAACTGGTTCCAAATGAATGACTAGAAGTCAGCTACAAATGATCTCACAATTCCAACAATGTAACGTGACACTCTACAAGGATAACCTGATATAGTAATCGGTGCATAATATTTTCAAACTGTAACGGTACCTTGTATAATTCATACCCCAACAAATGTCTTAAGTTAACACTGAACAGTTGTGCCAAATATAAAATAGCTTAACTTCGCACACAGAACAAGGTCACTGAATTTACTTATCACTTTCTCAAATATGACATAGCATGGTGTAAATAAATGTCAACAAAAACGTTTCCAACGTACGAGTATCCTAATTTAATTGTCACCTCGTCAATATTATGTAGCTAACTAGCTATGGTATAAATAAACAAACGTAAACATAGCATGGCCATTTAACGATAACTGTAACGTTAGTTGACAAACCTGTCATTATCTACGATATATAACATTAGATCGCTTGATTTCTCAGTGGAATAGCAAACTTCACCTCCAACAACCGCGATCGACCAAGCAAGCATGTAACCTAACCGTAATTGGCTAGCCAATTTTAGCACAATGCTAACATCAGCTAGCTATTTGGCCCACAGTGCGTAAAAGTGTTGCTAACTAGCGCTGTGCCTCGAATCTCACATCGCACCCACATGTCCAGTATTACTTAGCACAAGGAAAAACCGGTGCACATTAATTATAACGAGGGGGCTGTAGAGACTTTGCTACGAGATAGGCACTCGCATTATCAAGACGCCACTGTCAAGAAATTCTTGGAGAGAGAGGCCTTGTCAGTCCCACTACCAGATGCCGGTAGTTCGAAGGCTAGCTAATCCTACACTTATATTCAGGCTGAACCGATTAGCTGACCTGAGTTTAACTTGGAAATATAGGTGCCGAGAAACATAAAAGGCAGTGTGTTAGCTTCTGTAACAACTCGCAAGGTACTACGATAAGGTAGTCGTATGCGACGAATGAGCTTGTTTGCTACGGGACTGGAATAAACTCTGGAATTTAGCGAATGTTACCCACAAAATATTGCCAGCTAAACATACCTAACGTTATAACCTTTATAATGCAGCAAAAAACACACACGCGGTGTTAGCACCTGTTTATAGCTGGAAGTACGGACAGCCAGCTATTTGGCGGAACGAAGAACAAGTTCCGATGCTACGTAGCCCCAGTTATCGACAACTTGGCTAGCGATAGCGCTACACTACCAACCTAGGTTTCAGGGTTTTAACGTTGGGTGAGTTAGCTAGCTAGGAAGCTAACGCTACAATTAACTAAAGAAAATAACCAAGAAACCGTAACGCTATAATTCATGTAGAAATAAGTCATGTCACAAAATAGGTGTTTCCAGTGGTGGGTTACTTACCCCAAACCTTGTTGAAAATATGTACTATTTCTGATAATCGGGAGATACCTTGTAAACTGGGCCGGTCGGCTAAAACATTGCTGCATACTTCTGCCCCCGACAACAAAAAAAAGTCGTTTCTAAACCCTGCATCGCCATGATTTTTTTAAGGCAAAAGCAATAGATGAATCTATCCTTCCGTGTACATCATAGGCATGTTTTTGCGTTGAATGTTGATACATTTATCAGCATGCCAAAGTTCAAAATTGTGATTTTGGTAATATTATTAGCTATCTGCCTTCAACCTGGCACATCATTAACGGTTTGATTGCAGATCATTTGAAGATCGCTCGATTAATTTGACTAGTTCCGTTATTCCAGGCGTTACGCAACACCAGACCGAGCGCTTGCAAACTGGCAGCCAACCATGCCAACCGGTGCATTACAAGTAATTAAGCGAACAACTGGACTGAACCGGTAACATGTTTGTTAAATTAAAATGACGCAAGAACGGAATTGCGCATAACGCGATAATATTAAGTAACTGTGCCTACGTTTTCTGTAACGTTGCTTCTCTTATGGATAGCACCAGGTCTGACTGGGTACTCTGTACACACCTTGTTAGTGAATATAGAACATTAGCTCATTCCATTGCAGTTGAATTTACAATGGTGTTAACGTTAGCAACATCTGGGAATCAGTCAATACGCCACTTCCGAGAACGATAGATGTCACACCCTGATTTTGTATTATACAAATGTCATATAAAATCGCAAATTATTGACGGCTAATGTTGGCTTTAACGAAGCTTATGCTAGAGGTTTTTTTTAGCTAGAATGGTTGAAGAAAATGACATCACTTCATTGGAATAATCGTTTTTTCATCCAGATGTTAACTTAGTTAACTTAACTGTGAGCAAGCAGTCACTAGCTATCCTCAGTTGATCCCATACTGCTCCAACTGAAATGTGTAGCCACTAGCCAGCGATCTGTTGATAACAAAATAGCAATTTGTTAAATTATGTCAACACCATCATTGGCCATGCTAACCGTTACTATTCCTTGTGTACATTTTATTTGATATCAGCAATAAATATCGAAAGAGAATACAATAGATTGTTCAATTATTCTGCCTCACTAATAGGTTTTCCTTCTAAAGTTGCGAATATGGCTGAGACGCTATGCAGCATCTGTCCTTATGTCATTCAAGTTTGACTTCTTTTTAAAAATCATAAAATCGTAATAGTTGTTTAAAATGTTATATGGTCAAAATGTACAATTATCAAAAGGGCGAATCTATGAGCGGGCACGTGGGGCTTCCTTCCACTAGGGTCCCCATGAAAGACTTTTTTTTCTAAAGTAGTAATAACGTTTCCGTTATTTAACATTAATGCAATGTAAGAGGCGTCGTGCCCTGCATTTCTGCATTCTATTTACATGATGGAATATCTCTTGGAAGAATGGTGCTGCTTCCTTCCAGAAGAGTTCCAGACATTTCAAGCTGTTTCGGCAACTCATGGTGGCCCAATGCCCTACATGGCTATTTTACCACTGTTCCTCAGCTGGGTACTGCTTTGCTGTGTTACTTATTTTATTTTGTCTCATGGTGATATGCATTTAATGTATTGCCATGATTCTCATTTGTTAACTATGCATTGCCCTAAGTTGCCTGTCTGACATGATCATCTGATATATAATTATAAAATATCAGAGGCAGCCACCCTGAAGCATACTAGTACAGGAAACACAACTGTTTTAAAGGGAAATCCAGTAAATGGCATTGACACAAAAAACATGAAGCTGAGTATCAAGACCCCAACAATACCGTCCATACCTGGGCTGTCCTTGTGCGGTCTTGTTTGTGTAGTTTAGTTTAGTTCTGAAATACACTATCTGCGACAGTAGGAATAGGTCGCTCATAACTGATAGCTCATAGGTAAGGGCATGCGTTTGTCAGGAACCTGCAACACCTCCAACTCCAAGAGGTCGATGGAGGACTTTATGAAGCTACTTATTAAGCAATCAACGATTGTATTACGATCTCAATTAATCATTCAATTACCACAAATGAGGTGCGCATTGCAGTGTAATAGACTAGTCAGCAGTTGGCGCTGCACACACTGACACGTAATCGTGTAAGATTAATTTGTAAGTAGGCCACTACTTTCAATTGTGAAAATATGTCTGTTGACACTTTTGTAGGACATATCATGGCCATCCTGGAGCAAAGAAGCTGATATGTTGAAATGAGTGGGGGATATTTTTAAACTGCAATAACTTATAAAAACAATTGAAAGCTAAAGTAAAATGTTTATTTGACAGCCTAAAGGGAAAATAAAAATATAAAGAACAAAATTGGGATGGGATGTCTTAATTTTTAAAATTCAGTTAAAGGAGCACAATATGTTATATTTTTGGTGTTCAATTTAATCATTGTCAGATAATTTGTTGTTTCCTCTTTCATGACATCATAGAGGTGTAAAAACTTGTCCGTAAGATGAAAGTCCCCTCTCTGAAACGCCAATTTGTAGACTTGCACCCTTGCACCAATACTCAGATTGGCACTTAATTGTATAATTAGTCATGGTCATTTGAGTAATTGCCTCTAATTAGTAGAGTGCCTACAGTGAGGTTCAGAAAGGAACTGCAACTGCTTGAGAGAGGTGGTGAAAAGCACATGCCCCTACTCATGTCACTACAGGGACCAGCTGACATAGGCTGATCTTGTTGCTGTGGGAGAACAGGAAGTTTGTATTGGCACTGAGATCTACATCAAGGCAAAACAATTAAATTGAATCCTAATATGTGAACAATTAATACACATGCATTGCAAATGAATACACACATTGTAAATGTAAATATTGTAAATGAGAACTGGTCTTCACCTCGTTAAATAATTGTTGAATAAAATGTAAAATGAAAACATATTTGCTAACAATAACAGACATTGATAAACTCCAGTGCAATGATGGCACCAATGGGTTCATGCAACCATTGGACAAGGAATATCACCTAAATTGCTTTGGTAAAAGCCCTGAGGTTTTTTATAGAATATTCTTTCTGGATATAAACACAAGAGGGCAGTAGAAAACAAGATAATATAACAATGATACTCAATTTCTCAATTGTGGAGCTCGACCTTCCTATCGCTATCTGGAAGCTGATGGCTGCTGTACAGCAGATGACGGCAGGTCGCTCCCCAGGTCACTCGGACCTGCCGTTTCTCCCTCCACAACATCCGGAGGATCCGACCGTTCCTCACCCAAGAGGCCACTCAACTCCTGGTCCAGGCCCTGGTGATCTCACGTCTTGACTACTGCAATTCCTTGCTGGCTGGCCTCCCGGCCTGTGCCATCAAGCCACTGCAACTAGTCCAGAACGCTGCTGCTCGCCTGGTGTTCAACCAGCTGAAGTTCACCCACGTCACCCCTCTACTCTCCTCTCTGCACTGGCTCCCCATCGCAGCACGCATCAGATTCAAGTCACTGGTGCTTGCTTTTCAAGCGGCCAGAGGTACTGCTCCCCCATACCTCCAGTCACTCATCACTCCCTACACCCCGCCCAGACCCCTCCGCTCCGCCTCCACTGGCAAACTGACTGCCCCATCCCTCCGGGCGCCTGGCAGCCGCTCCTCCTCACGGTCTCGCCTCTTCTCTGTCCTGGTCCCTCGTTGGAACGACCTCCGCAATCGGTCAGGACTGCGGAATCACTTCCAATCTTCCGCAAGAGACTCAAAACCCACCTCTTCAGACTCCACTACCACTGAACACTGTCCATCTAGTCAATCTGTCATCACCACTGTTTACTTGTTCTACACTATAAAAAAAAACAACCCACTAACCTTTTCTTTCCCAGTGTTACAGGTATGATATGCAGACGCCTGCAATGATGTCTATTGCCGTTTTACTGCACTGATCTTGTGCGCTAACTATGATTGTTCTTACCTGGTATTAATGCACAACTTGTAAGTCGCTCTGGATAAGAGCATCTGCTAAATGCTTAAAATGTAAAAAAAAATTAAAAATGTAGATGGACTGCCTGTAGACGTTTATAAGCATTTCTGGGGATGCACAGGCTTATCAGTTGCTGCTGGAGTGCATGGAGGCGGGGAAACCTCCACTCAGCTGCCGCTGGGCAGTTCTCTTACCAAAGAAGGGGTACTTGTGTTCATTGACGAACTAAGGCAGGTGTCACTTCTCTGTATGGATTATAAGATTCTGCTCAAGGCCTCGCCAACTGTTTGAGGACCCCACCTGCCCTCTTTGTTGGACAAGGATCAGTCAAATTGGGCTCCAGGCTGCACAATTGTGATAAGGGACATGATTGATTTGTCAAAGTCATGTTCAGGTGGATTTTGGTCTTATCTCCTTAGACCAAGAGATGGTTTGGTCTATGGGGGTAGGGGGAGTGAAAGCTACATAGATGTTTGTCATGTGTTTTTGTTTTGTCATGTTCTGCCTGAGGACATGGTTGACTATGTTTCTCAGGTCTGAATTGTGCTTATAAAGGCAGTTCTAAAGAAATCTCTCTCAGTTCAATCCAATTCAATTCAATTATGCTTTATTACCAGGATAACCAAAGTAGTATTTCCAAAGAATATACAAAACATTATTAGATTACATTATATTACAATATGAAACTAACTATGCCCTATTGTCTAACATATAAACATAAAAATAAAAAGTAACTAAAATGGGTAACTAACAACTACATTAACATTTTGTACCATACTAACAACTGGTACCATAAAATGTACAGTATATAATTTAATTATTTGCTCTACAGAGTGTCCTGTCTGCGCCTCTCATGTACCCCAGTGGTCCAGATAAGAGTTTTTGATGCGTTTGATAATGTGGTTTACTCTAATTGGAAGTCAAAACTTGCCATGCTGTCCTGAAGCTGACTGATTGTGGTGTTGCTCTGTTCAGTGAGCTTCAGGACCAGCTGGCTGAGGAGACTCTTTTTCTGGGTTCTGCTCTTGGTACAGCAGGAATTTGTCAAAGTGAGTTTGGATCACCATGTTTGAAATGATCCCAGAATTGTAATCCCCGTTTCTGTCTGTGAATAATCACTGGACAGAAACCTAATTCCATCCTGCATGCGTTGTTTGGAGATTTTTATTTGTACATTTATTAATTTTTTTGCTACATTTTTCATGCAGGGATTCTGTACGGTGTTTTACCATATTGGTTTGTGTTGGGACCCCACACTTCACTGCCATACCACAGCAATCGGCTGAATTATACTTTAAAATATTAGAAAAAAATGTAATGGGTGGGATTCAATTATAAAGATTCCTTTTTATGGAATAAAAAGCCCTGCATGCCCTATCAGGTCAAACTTCTCAGAGACACTGATGGTCAGACCGAGATATGTGTAATTGGAAGTGTGCTCTATGGTATTGTTGCCTAGAGTGAAGTTAAACGTATTTGCCTGAGATCTGGCTTTCTTCTGGAATATCATGATTCTGGTCTTATTCATGTTGACACAGGTCTTTGGTCTAAAAGATCCAGGCTCTACTGAAGCCCCTCTTCTGTGGGTGACAGCAGGACGATGTAATCTGCATAGAGCAGAAACATGACTTCATTGTCATGCACTGTTCCAACATGGTGGCCAATTTGTTTATGTAGATGTGATGAAAAGTGTTATATTTTACATTTTAAACATTTAGTCAAAGTCAAAGTCAAAGTCAGCTTTATTGTCAATCACTGTATATACACTTGCAGTTTAAAATGAATACAAACAACAAACAACACACACACAATACAAAAACACACAATATAAAACCTAAATCTAAAAATAGTTATAAATATAAATATAAAATATGTACATGGTGCAAATGAATACTGTGCAAATATGGATATAAGTACAGTTACAGTGCAATAGCAGTATTAGGTAAAGTGGCTGTTGCTAATAGTCTGTGCATGTGGGGGGGGAGGGGGGGAGGTCAGGTCAGGGGGGGGGCAGGTGGGGGAGTGTTCACCGTAGTGGTGTCATAGTCCAGAGTCTGTGGGAGCAGGGGGCAGAGGAGGAAGGGAGGGAAGGGGGGGGAGAGTTGGAAGAGCTCTTATCCAGAGCAACTTACAAGATGTGCATTAATACATGGTAGGAACAATCATAGTTTGCGCATGAGATCAGTGCAGTAATACAGCGATAGACATCATTGTAAGAAACTGCATACCATACCTGTAACACTGGGAAGGAAAAGGTTAGTCTTTAAAAAAAAAAAATATTAAATGAGAAGGCAGGGATACATATACAAGAAATGTTGAGCAAGTCGGCAGTGGTGATGACAATAGGCTAGATGTACAGACTTCAGTGGTAGTGGAATCTGAAAAGGTGGCCTGCCAGCAAGGAATTGCAGTAGTCCAGACACAAGATCACCAGGGCCTGGACCAGGAGTTGTGATCGCTGCTATGTGGCCCGAGTAGCACAGCAGGGTCACTCCAAGACTCCTAGCAGACTGGGACGGAGACACTATGGAGCCTTCCACAGTGATTGAAGCATCAATCATCGGGCAGCCCTTCGCTGGGAGGAAGAGCAGCTCAGTCTTCCCCAGGTTCAGCTTCAGGTGTTGGACTCAGACTGCAGACCTGTCTCACTCCACGCGCCTCAGAGTGAAGAATTAGGCTAAGAATGAGTTCTTATATTATAATATATAATTACTTCTTTCATTTACAATTTTTCCACTACATTTGTTTTCCGAAAACATAGATTTCATGACATCATATATTTTACCCCATACACCACTTTGAAGAAGTCCGAGGAATAGACCTTCATGCAAAATTGAATTGAATGCTCTGTTATGGTTATTTCTGAGGGCTCTATTTGGTGAGTGGTACAGAGTGGTCAGTCCAAATATATGGTTGTTTACCTGTGTGCTGTTGAAGTCAGGATGTTTACCTGTCCTTGAGTTAAAATCTCCACATTGCCACACCTCCCCCTGGGCCTGTAAGCTGCATATTTCCGTGTAAAGATCTAGAAATAGGCCCTCTGTGCAGTAAGGGGATTCAGAAGGTAGAATATAGTTTGCATACAAGAATAGATCAGATTGTGGGGAGATGATTATGACTTTTACCCTTTTTGCAAAGAATCTTCACGTCCTGGTCCAGATGCATGTAGTCATAAGTACCAGAGGGCTAAGGTGAGGTGGTCTGCCTGGCGAATATTACAGAAGAGGGTGCACATCTTGGGTGAAGTTTAATGCAAGTTTAATTAAGTTTAATGCACGTTTTGTAAGTCGCTCTGGATAAGAACGTCTGCTAAATGCTTAAATTGTAAAATGTAATGTAATGGAGTGCAGTCATTCGTGACTTATTTTGTCAATTATGTTTTGTGGCACATCCTCTCTGGGGATTAGGGCTGAAATAACAATGATTGCTCTGGGGAACTCACTAGTTGCCTTCTCTGCTAATGGAGTCTGCCACACTTCCCCCCTGGTCCCTGTGTGGATGAG
Organism: Aldrovandia affinis; assembly: GCA_029706075.1. Classification (NCBI taxonomy): domain Eukaryota; kingdom Metazoa; phylum Chordata; class Actinopteri; order Notacanthiformes; family Halosauridae; genus Aldrovandia; species Aldrovandia affinis. The sequence continues at coordinate 2,349,361 of JAINUG010000002.1, forward strand.
GATGTTGTTAGTGCTCAGTGGGGCAGGGGGAGGGGTGGGTGAGACGTTTAGGGCAGGGCCAGGGTGGAGTATGTGTGGTGTGCCTGGGGCTGGGGCAGAGTGCGGGGGTGATGGTGGCTCTCTCAGTGGCAGTCTGGCTCACCCTTTCTGCTGGTGCTCCTGTGCTGTCCATCTGGCTGGGCCCCTGGCTTTGATGTGCTGAGCAGCTCCTCTCTCAGGCTCTGTATGTTCCCCTCTTTCTGCAATAGTTCCTATCTGATCTTAGTCAGTTCCTGTACTAGGCTTGCCTGTTGCTGCTCTCGGATTTCTGTTTCCAGCTGTAAGGTAGAGGCCCTGGCCACCTCTCTTACCTGCCTCACCTACTCCCTTAGCTGCCGTACAATGTCACTGTCCACTAGCTTTTTTAAATTTTAATATTTTTTGTTTGAGTAGGGAAGGCTCGGCTCAGGGGTGGGAGGAAGGGCTGAGGAGGTTCGGATGGAATATTCCTTTTTGTTTCATATAGTGGTGAAAAGCTTTTGTGTGTTTCAATAAAGAAACAAAAAGTTAAATCTCTCTCTCTCACACAGTCTCTCTCTAATACCTCAAGGGTACAGACTCAGTCCACAATAGCTAGGACACATCTTAGGACATCTTAGATGGATACTTAAAATATTAAGTATTGTACAGTGTGTCAGTGTATTTCAAGGAGTTGGTCTCATTTCTGCTTTTATTGCAGTCCCATGACTGCATGACTGCATTAAAAAAATGCAAATACATTTTTACAATTTTTACAATTATGTACAATTAATATACAATTATTATACAATATAATGAAGCTGATGGATAATGCTAATTATGCTTCGTGGATAAAGCAGGAGACAATTAATCCCGAATAGTAAGTATTGGATTGAACTATACCCTGTGTGTTCTGCAGCTTTCGAAAATGTTGGAAATTCCTCAGGTTGTTCCCAGCTCTGCGTTGTTTGCATTGACAAAAAAGGAAGCGGCGAGAAGGGGGAAAACTTTTGTGAAAACCTGGTTCGCTCCTCCTTTTAAACCTGTGACTACATAACGTAACTCCGGGATCTCCAAATTTGATCGCCACTACAAAGTGCTCAGTCCAGGAGACACCAGAAGGCAACACCGAGGAGAGCTCGCGAGCAATAACCGCGATGGAGTGTGCGTCTAGTGAGAGCAAATCAACACGCAAGCGCCAAGTAATCGCAGTCGTTGGAGGAGGCTTGGTAAGAAATTGAAAGTGTACCCAACGTCAGCATTACCACTGCGCAACATTACATTGCTTTAATGAAACTAATTTAATTATTTGCAATTCTTTGTAGATCCAGTAGGCAGTGATACAATTATTATCAAATATTCTGCTTCGATTTTTGTACACGGATATTATATAAACCTATTTTGATAACGAACCTTAAACTATACGCCATTCATTTATTTTTGCAGCACACGCAAACATTGTATTGTGGACTAAGACAGCATCATTTTCACATTTTCTGTGTTATGTTTGTGATCTTTCAAAGGTGTGAATTGTAATGTTCCCACGGCATACGCACCTAAAGCACACGAAACAACCAGGCGTGTCACGGTTAAGAAAACCTGTCAATAGGTCACTGGCCTCGGGTGGACAGATACTAAACAACAAAGTCGAAACTCATTCGAAAATATCTATCGAAACGGTTTAACGTGACATTTAGGTCGCTCGCTGGGATTTTATATCGTATCTGATATAGGTGGTGTTATTTTAGCTAACAGCGATCAAAGTCTGTGGAGGTTGCGCATGCCTTGACACAGTGAATCACTTTTTCTATTGAAATAAGTTGGAGAGACATGCATGTGCGCTGGAGCCCAGTCCATCTACCGTTATGGCGTTTTAAATAATGACACAGGTGCAGCCAGGAAGGAGCGGATCTTTGGATGAAAAAGTCTGTCAAAATTAAACTATTGCCTATGTCAATAAATGTATCTGTACACAAAATAAACAACGGAATAAATGTAGAATAAAATATATACGTTGAAAAATAAGAATAAGAAACAGATTAATATCAGGTCTTTAGTTGTCTTTCTACTCATAAGTGCCTTATTATTATTCAGATGTTTTTAGGGCAATGGGGTCACAATTCGGCTGATAAATCCAATATGATGGCCACATTTGTTTTTGGTACAACCACATGGCCACCACAAACAAATCAGTTTGCAGTATTTTGCTGTAATATACTGTACAAGTGAGTCTCATTGCCACTTTTAACCATTGAGTCAACATATATAACAATATCTTATTGTAAATAAAAGACATTCAAAAAACTGTTTATCATAAACTGACACCAGAATATGGCATGCGCAATCCTTTGGTAGCCCTTGGCCTTTATAAAGTTTGTTAAATAGATGTTTGAAAGTAAAACAATATGTCCGCCTCAATTTCAGATATAATTGAAAGGCCATAAATCCTACTAAATGTCTTTGAATTACATGAAACTTCTCAGGTGGTGACTTATTCCAACACCCCAGTTCAGTTATAACACACTGATCAGAATTTTTGAGGTGCTATAACAGTAAATTGTATTTCAAAAAACACAAGTTTATCACAGAGGTCTCAAACTTGCTACAGAGGTTATTTTCCTCTTAAGGTCTGCCATATTTGATGTTTGACCATTGTATATTGTTTAGTTACCTAACTTATGACACTGCTACATCGCAGGAAGGTTGAGAAAACTGTATAACACCTAGGCACGTGACCATGACTGTTTCTTCTCTCAGTGTGGCAGTGAAGTTTTTGTAACACACCCTGTTTTCTTACCTCAGGTAGGAGCTCTAAACGCCTGCTACTTTGCAAAAAGAGGCTTTGTGGTTGAGCTCTTTGAATCTCGGGAAGGTAAAAACAGAAAGAATGGCAGTTTTTTTTACAATGTATCACCCTTAATGTGAGTCACTTGTTCTATCTCAGGCTGCATGCGAACATTTTCCATAACTCTTAATTGAGAAACACAACATTGTTTTGCATTGATTTAACCTCTTTTCAGTGTACAAGCCTGACATCATGACACATGATAAAGATCCAGTACAAAGTCTTCAGCTCATATCGTCAAATCTGTCCTCTAATATTTACTGGCTCTGTAGTTCTGATCAAGGCCCAGTTTGCTAATTGCACTGTGTTTAACCAAAATGTGAATATTACTTCATATTTTAATACATTTTAAGACCTCAGGAAACATGTTTTATGTTAATAGAAGTACTTGAGTCGATCCCTTATTACATATTTGGTACCCCCATTGCTGGGCCATCTCTATGACTGACTTCTGGCTCAATATTTGTTTTCTCCTCAGATATCCGACAAGCCAAAGTTGTGCGTGGCAGAAGCATTAACTTGGCTTTGTCTCACAGGGGGCGGCAGGCCTTGAAACATGTCGGAATGGAGGAAAAGGCAAGTTTTTTTTCCATATATGTTATTGTTTTGTAACTATGCACTTTTTATGCATTTCCCTGTAAAAGGCAATGATCACATTTCCTTTCATGGTTTTAACTGCACTTTCAGATTTAAGAATGAACTATGACCATGAGCTTTTAGAGTGAGTTAGTACACAATGGTGAAATATTTAACGAGAGGTCAAGCCGAGCGAGGAGCCCGCCCCAGATGGTCTCTCCTTTACAAGAGGGTTTATAATGGAATCAGGGGTCAGAAATGAGGCTCTCCTTGTGGATCTATGCCAGGCACTCTCAGCATATTATACATACCCTGACAGTCACAGCGTCATATGGCTTATTTTACACTTCCATGAGTTTTCGGCTCAGTGGATCCAATCTCACTGAACCAAATTTTCCAAACAAGCATTTCAGGGTGGCCGCAGTGGCGGGTGGAAAATTGCACCCGCCTTAACATCCTCTGTCTTTCCGTGTCCTGTTCTCAGTGAAGGGATAAATGTGTCCCTTGTACTTATACAGTGTATTGGTACCTGAGTAATCATTCAAACTAAACAATCATAATCAATCAAATAATTAATAATTGTAATCAATAATGAACCAATCATTTATTTATAGCTGATTCTCTTAACAGTCGTTTCTCATTAATTATTTGTGTTTTTTCTCAGTGTACCTTCTTCAAATGTTTCGGTGTACGAGACTTTCTGATGCAGCCTAGTACAAACAGAGGTCATAGGAGGCACATAGCACCCTGGAGGCACATGCTTAATTATGTTTATTAGCATTGTCCATGGTTGAGACTTCATTGTCTACATTTGAAGGATTCTAGATTCTAGGAAGAATACCTCCCTCCCCAGGGAGTGATAAAAAGTGATGAAGAATTACAGCTGTGTTTAAGACCTTCTGAAAATTGTATGAAATTTGGTTGCAGGGATTGTCTGTGCAGACAACACACTGATTTAAAATGTGAATTCAAGATTTTGTGGCTCCTGAAATTCAGGAAAATCAGCCCTGATTGTTTTGGTTACAGATTGTGTCAAAGGGAATCCCCATGCACGCCCGGATGATCCATGCCCTGAATGGTGCCCAGTCCCCCATCCCATATGGAAGGAAGGGCCAGGTATTACTGATCCGAGCACAGCCGTCTCACAGTCTCACATTCACATACACGCTCCCACTACTGATCTGAGTACAGCTATCTCTGAGTATGATTTATGCCTTCTTTTCTATTGCCCCCCCATTACCTTGAACATACAGTACCAGTCAATAATTTGAGTACACCTGCTGGAAACTAGGTTTATTTAATAATTGACAATGTTTTACACCGTATAAGTTTCTGTAAATACTTGAACATTACAATAAACATAAGGAACATCAAAGCAATGTTCAAGAAAATTGAAAATTGTCTCTAAATCTTGGATTCCTCAAAATAGCCACCCTTTGCCTTGATAACAGCCTCACAAACATGGACCATTTGGTTCATAAGTTTCAGCAGGATATCACCCGACATGTCTTCCCAGCTGTCCTGCAGCAATTCCCAGAGACACTTGTGGGTTGCTTTGCTTTGACTCTTCTGTCCAGTTTTGCCCCATACAAGTTCTATGGGATTGAAGTCTGGGCACTGGGCAAGCCAGGTCATTAGTTTGAGTTCACTTGAGTTGTTCCTCCTTCACCAGACAGTTCTTGCACAACTTGCACAACAACAAGGTGTGTTTCGGGTCGCTATCTTGCTGAAGAATGAAGTAGTCGATAAGTCGTAATCCAGATGGAAAGTGTACAAACCTTTGACTGGTACTGTAGATATATATATTTTTAAAATTTATTTTTATGCTAAACCTTTAACACAGGCATAGGTCAGGGACCTCATCTCTGCCTACTGAATCAATACAACCTCCAATCGAAATGTCCCCATTAATGATTGCTGGAGATGCAGCTTCAAAGGGGGGATGGTGTCATTATCCAGGAGGCCCCACTGCCGTCCGTTCACGGTCACACGCTGTGTGATATGCTTTCCCTGGAGCGCTTCTGCCATATAAGGGGCTTGCATAAAGGTTACTCAGGATTAAGGCACTTGTCAATCAAATAAACTATAATGATAATTATGATAAAAATAGAAAATGTGATAGAGCACTGTGGTAGCCCTGCCTGCAGGATTGAAAAGGTTTGGGTTTCAGGGTTTTAAATACACTGGAGGCTGGTAGAAAACAGGACCTATCTGTGTTGTTTTATTGTGCTTTTACAAATACGAAACTGAAAGTTAAAACATAGCCTAAAGAGTAAGAATGAGGAACCAAAACCATCCTGCCTCTCATACCAGCCTTGCTGACAAGCTTTCCTAACTGCCACAAACAATTTAAGAAAATCAAAAGTACATACATCTTTAATTGCCGTCTAGCTACCATATAATCAAGGCAATGCATCCACCTGGTCAATGGTTAAAGTCCAATCCTGTTTAAAACTACAAGCAAAGGTCCTCCCCCAGATAAGATAAGATGTTAGAAGTGGCATTCCTATTGACTCAAAGCTGTTTCCCTCCAAACAGAGTGCATAGTTAATTACAAACTCACCAGCTGGCACATACCGACATATGGGTAAGTGTGCTACCACCGCATGGAATTGTAGTCTTTTCACCATGTGGTTTGTAGTTAAAGGCAGCCATTCCTTAAAGGGGAGGAACTATTCAACAATAAGCCCAATAACAATGGTTTGAAATGTGCAGTTAAATCGCACGGTGACAGACACGTCTCTCTAGACAGCCTATTGTTAAACTATGAATGTTTGGTCTTGTAATAATAAGTTCATGGGTTTAAAAAGGGCTTCTCCAGCTCTGACCATGCTAAGACGTCCCTAGCTCAGCTGAGCTTATTCAGATCTAAATGGATTAACATTCCTCCACATAGCAGCAGTCAGGTCTCAGCAGATGGTGCAGTGGCCAGGATACTGCGCACTGGGAGCTTTGGACACTGAATAGATTTGCACACACAGCAGCTGTGGCCTATCTCCAGATAGGTTTAGCGGAAAGGTATGCTGAAGGTGTGCAGGTGGGCTGAAATGTGATGATTTAGGGCTGAGACGATGGACTGCATTTAGGTCAGCATCAACACAAGTGGTTAGTACAGCACATGGTTCCCCTCTTCAAAGAGAGGGAGAATCATATGCAGAGAGGTTTTTAGAGTTTTCGGTCATTTGTAAAGTTTGAAATCTTTTCTTGCACCATATTGAGGGTTTTGTTGTCAAAGTGCAATGCGCATACAGTAGTGCTAATCCAGGTGCGTTTTCAGTACCGTTCTCCCCAAAGTAGAGGGGCCAGATTTACTAAACTATTGCGACTGCTTTTGAAAAGCAGTCACTAAAAGGATGCGATATCTATGTCAGATTTACTAAGCTGTCGCAAGGGGTAAAATCACTATTAGGATGTAAAAGTTGAATTTATTTTAGATTAATAGTTCAATCTTTTCATTCATATGTATACATGGGGTGAATGCACTAAAACAGGGTGGAGATCTCATAAATTAGGTTGATTAAATATTCCGTCTGATTTACTAAAGCATTATTTAATTGTGACTCTACTCTTTGACTGAGAATTTAACTCTTGAAACCAGGCGGTATTTTATGAGTGCTGATATTGTAATACGGTATTGTGATGCTGTACCTCCTTGACCGATACCTCTATATCCTGATCTGTAAATTAAATTTTTCTTTTTCTCGTTGCTCCATCGCTACTTGTGCCTGGTTGCTGCGTATCCATTTCTTACCATGATCTCGACATGTGAGCATGCCATGTTGTTTCGGATCCTTTTTATGGGTGTATCCTACTGCAAATTGCGAATGAGGGTGTTTCATTTATTTGATTGTGTAATTAGAACCAGTCTTAGTCAATTGGTCATTAATGTATCGACAAAATAGCGACCTGAGTATTTATTGACATTCTTGTTTACAGTGTTTGTTTTTCTTCTAGTATATTCTGTCTGTGGATCGAGCCAACCTAAACAAGGAGCTGCTAACAGGTAACGTCAAATGTCCTTTCATGGGTTCCACAAATGTGTGGTGGTCTGGGAAAATCCATCACAAGATGCACAGCAGCAAGCAGAATATATAAACTTAACTTTCATTTATAAACCAGCAAACAAGCTAACTAGATTTCTACACAACTTGTAAAACATTACGTGCTAAACATTAAGGAAAAACATTTTATAATCTCTGAAGCAGTTTTAGAAAGGACAGAAAGAGAGGATAGAGGTTAAAATATGCTTTTCTCTATGAATATCAGGCCCAAGGTTTAATTAAACCATACAGCACTTAGCCAACATTATGATGACATGGGGTCAGAGGAGAATGTCCTCCACACTCTAATTAGATAAAGGGGCTTCGCTTTATAGACAAACCATCAGGGAGCCCAATTAAAATAAAGTTGCCTAAGAATGAGGTCATATACAAAGCTCTTTATAAGGAGATATGAATGATACATAGTTTTTAAATGGAGAATCCGACTATGTGAAGGATTCTGGTATACAGAGACACAACATTGACTAATACTGTTGGATATTCCGACCATTACTCAAATGCTTTTGTTTGGAGATTGGTAACCATTGGATGTAGCCAACCTCCAAGCTAAGATATTTGTATAAGAAATTAATATTCTTGAAAAGGGGGACTTGGTGTAAGCCCAAGCAGTTTTTTGCATATAAGTATATCATGTGGTATGTGTGAATACATCCCTTTAAAAAAAAAATGAAGCTGACATGATGTTGTACTTGCATTGTTTAGTTCAACATCAATGTCCCACATGGCCATTTTAACTGGAACTTTAATGGGGAATGCTTTAAGGGTTTAAAAACTATGCTTGTCTACCTGCCTAGCGAAAAGACACTGTACGATCAAAATTATTCATAATACATTTTTAATTACACAAAATATGTATGCCAGCAACTCACAGAGAGGGTGGAGGGGATGTTAACTGTGACGTGATGTTGTCTAACAACCTGAATGTTATATTGATAGGGCAGTCAAGAGTCTGGTTGAGTGTAGAATATATTATGTTTAATGCAAAGATCACGTGTTAGTCTAGAGCCCTTAAAAGGTTACAGAGTCAGAGTAACAAAATACAAGAGATCAATCTGCCCAGAACAATACTATACAGCTATTTGGGGGTTATTCCTTCAAGCTAAATTATACACCCTTATTTGGTTAATTAAACTGTATTAACTCTTGGCAAACCAAGCATCCTCATCTCATATGCTTGTGTGCTCAGGTGTCCAAACTTAAAATGGAGGCCTCTTGTCACAAAATATTTTTCCTAGGAATTTAGGAAATTCTGCAAATTACAGGATATGTGTGGATGACAAATTACATCCGTGCAGTTCTAGCAGGGTCAGAATTCGACAGGATATACAAACATATTTTAGCTGTGCTCTCAGTATGCACAGGAAAAGTGTGATACGATATAATCTGTTAATAAAGAATAATGTAACAAAATTGTAAAGAAAAAACAATATATAATATAAATGTGATCTGCCAGCCTCGTATATATCATTGTGTCATTGCGGCATTGTAAAGTATTGATTTAACGTTTCGTTCTGTAATTGAAGCGTCTGAGGAGTACTCGAGCACGAAGCTGAACTTTGAGCACAAACTGTTGGACTGGAGCATCGAGACGGGAGCGATGACCTTTCTCAGGTAAACAGCTTCAGTGTGTGTGTGCATATGCGAAATCCAAAAAAACATGTCCAGGCTTTTGTAACACACTCTAGGGTTTTGTAACAGGCCCACTGCGGCCAGGCTTTGATTCCCCGGCTGCCCCAGCCCGGCTCTGACCAGGAGTCCCGCTTTGGGGGTGACGATTGGCCGTCTGCCCCAGGGAGAGGGGGGAGGGAAGCCGACACAGGCTCCCAACTGGTACAGAAAGCTTCCCCGGATTCACGGTCGACACCTCGGCGGGGTCCGTCTCGAATGAGGTGGTTCGCTCGCCCTCGTCAGTGCCGGTCCCAGGGTAGCGGCTGGTCCCGTAGTTGTAGAGGGCGGGCTGGTGGGGGAGGGTAATTGAATCAATAGAGGGTATAATTGGCCACCAAATTGGAAGACAAGCAGGGGGAAAAAATCAAAAAATGCGTGTGTCTGTGTCTGCGTCTGTGTGTGTGCACTTTTTTGCATACGTGTGTGCGTGTATTACTGTGTCTGTGTGTGTGTATGTGTGTGCAACTGTCTGTCTGTATGGAGGGGTGTTAGGGCGTGCCTTGGGCCTCATTAAAAAAGCGATGCTGGCTTTTCCGATCAGGCCAGACGGCACAAAGGAGCAGATCAAGGCTGACCTGATCGTGGGCTGCGATGGCGCTTTCTCCACCATCAGGAAGCAGTTCCTCCGACAGAGCCGCTTCAACTACAGCCAGACCTACATTCCCCACGGCTACATGGAGCTCACCATGCCACCTCGCAATGGAGACGTGAGTGTCGTCACTCCACCCCGCTCCCTGCTGTTTAATTTCCTCACTCACACCTCAGGGCACGTCATAAAATGATGCTGCTGTGGTATGATTTGGGAGAGGTACATATTGTAATGAAGTACCCTTCTGCTCTCTTCAGTTTGTCATGAAGCCCAACTTCCTTCATATTTGGCCACGTAACACATTCATGATGATCGCTCTGCCTAACTTGGTGAGTAGATATTGCCCTTCACCTCCAGTCACCTGTCTACATCCACCACCATGTGAGACCATTCTCTCTCACATCATATATTTGACTATATTTAGTTTTATATTGAATTCCCTTTTGTCTGACAGCCTGGCAAATAGGAAAGATGAAATAGGGAAGTTAAAATGAAACCCATGTCCCAGCAGAGAGAGAGAAAGAGAGAGAGAGAGAAAGAGAGCAGAAATCAGAGCTTCAGCTAATGGGAAATAGTGATTATTCTAGGCACCAGAGGGCTTCTGTGGAATGTACAAATTTGAGTTTGAGTGAGCATATGTAAAAGTAGTAGACAAAATAATGGAAACACCAAACAATATATTAATATTTATTAACTAATAAGGAGTTGGTCTGCCATTTGCCTTCAGAACAGCTTAAATCCTTCTTGGATTGCTGTTATACAGGCTTTAAACTGTTTCCAGTGGGATATGGGACCATTTTTCAAGAGGGAAAGCCTCCAGTTCTTTGATGAAGCTTCTGGTTCAATGATGGTTAGATCTGGTGATTGGGAAGGCCATGGAAGGTGTTTGACTTCATCCTGATGTTTATGAAACCACTCTGGAATCCATTTAGCAGTGTGTATGGGGTCATTATTGTCCTGGAATATGGGAATATCTTGAAGAAACAAAGTTTGCACCATAGGGTGCACCTGGTCTTCTAAATTGGCTTCATATTCCTTGGCTGTAATTCTACCATGCAGAATAACAATTGGACTCAATGACTCTCCTGAGATGGATGCCCATACCATAACAGATCGACCACCATGTTCAACAGTTGGGAACAGGCAATGTGGGTTGAAGGCTTCCTTTTGCTTTCTCCAAGCTTAAATCCATCCAGATGTAGGAAAAAGAGTAAAAGACAACTCTTCAGACCAAATTTATTCCACTGCTCAGAAATCCAGGTCTTCTGTTCATTACACCAGGTTATGCATTGTTGTGAATTGTCCTTGGTTACAAGTGGCAGTCCTACCATAAGGATCAGCTTGGTTTTTGTTGAGACTGGGTCACGGAGGTGTAGATTCTGTTCTGTGGTCATTTTTGAGGCCATTGTTTTGTGATTTTTAGTGTCGGTCTATCCCTGTCAGTGAGCTTTGACTTGCAGCCACCATTCCTCTTTCCTGATGCAGTTTTTCCTTGTTTGCCATCATGATTTTCAACACTGTTCCCCTTGACACATTCAATAATTTTGCAATTTCTGTGACTGACACACCTGCAATTCAGGCACCAACCATTTGACCTCTTTCAAAATGTGTTAGAAACGCACATATTAAGGTGTTGATTTTAAAATGTATTTTATAGCAAACATATTGGTAATTAGGATTGACATTAATGTGAAACACAGGTGTAAATTCCTTTTTAATTGTGATTTACTTACTTCAAATACAAGTCCTTTTTCATTTAGTGTTTCGATTATTTTGTCTATTCCGTGTACCTGCCTACCTTAGTCTTGGAGGGCCACTGAGTCTGCAAGGCATCAAACCCGGACACCGTGGCCGTCCAGGATTCGGGTTAGGTACCCCTGCAGGCATTGCAGCCCTACAGGGCCAGTTATGAGCAGCCCTGCAGGGGCTAACTACAGTAGCCCTGTTGACAGTAACAAAGCCAGAAGTCAAACTTCCAACAGTTACGTATCTTCAGCTGAGGCCCATTGAAGATGCTGTCGTCATAGTGATCATTATTGTGTGGTTGATGGAGCAGTATGGGACAGGCTTTTTCCCCTGGTGAAGGACCTCACTCAAGGGTGCATTGCCATTGTCAGTCATCCCAGTGCTCAAGGGTACATTGGCATCATCACACTTCACCCAACATCCGGTTATACAATTCACTAATGACTCTTGAATCACAACCTTGAGAAAGGCTGTGGCAATGACAAATGACTTCAAACGGTGGCTGGGTGATTCATGGAACCCTGAGCCCTGATCACTGGAAATTCAGTAGATAATATACTTCACTGTTCAGAAACACACAGAGCAGACACACACACACACACACACACACACACACCCACACACCCAAAGGTTTGCATCCGCATGCATAAATGTCTAAATGCAATTGTGTCTAATTGAATGAGTAAATAGAGTTTTATAGTCACTGTATGTGATTGTTATTACGGATGTGCATGACAAAAAAAAACTGAATTGAATAGCGGCCAGGACAGTTGATTTTCCTTTTATCACGTCCAGCCCCAAGTAAAATGTAGTAATATCAGAAGTGTAAATTATCCATCAGGACTAAGCCTGATTGCCGGTTCTCTTTCCATGCTTAATGTTTAAGTGCGGCCAAGTGTGCCTTTAAATAATGCAATGTTATTTGTTGCTATATTATCAAATTACATTTAATATGCTTCATTGGCAGGAAATGAATTTCTGAATATTGCCAAAGCGTACAGAATATATTAGCACATGAGCCTGCTTTGAGATAACACTCTGCGAACGTGGTAGCGATCATTGTTTTTCACCACAGCTAAATACGGCAGCGGCTAAGTTCTCTCTTTTTGCTCTCTGTTTTGCACCATGTCTCTTAATAATCAATCCATCCACATGGCGTTGTTAATACTTTTGTGCTTTTGTCCGTTTCCCTGTGAGCCAAATAACTTTGAAGACAAACTGCACACCAAAATAAACCAAACTGACTTCTAACATCTTTTCCGGCCACACATTGACATTATGAGAATTAAATAAAGATGAATATTGACTTGGTAGGTCCATTTCTTTAATGCAATGCTAGTGAAACAGCAAGTGTTGTTGGCAGTAAGCAGCTTTAGCATTGCTGCATTATTTACCAAATATCAAAGATATCAATACAAATCAATTCAATACCTCAGAAGAGGTTTTAAAATGGACTTGCTCAAAATTATACCAGGCTTATCTGATTAACATCTTATTATTGTCTTATTATTATATAACCATTCTTATTATTGTGATAAATTGCAATGGTTTGTAATGGCCCCCTTCCAAGTATTCTGGTGTATCTCGTGTTAGCCGAAAGGCATTTGTGTGTCATTCTGACTGCCTGTTGTAGGATAAGACCTTCACCTGCACCCTGTTCATGCCCTTTGAAGACTTTGAGAAAATCACCACAGAAGAGCAAGTCATGGAGTTTTTCCAGACCTATTTCCCAGATTCCATCCCTCTCATTGGAGAGTAAGTGTTCTCCCTCCTCCCTCTTCCTCCCTAGCTTCCATCCTTCCTTTTTAACGCTCTTTCCCTTCTCCATCCCCCTCCACTTCCTGTTTTTTTGCCTCCGTCACTCGCTACGTCCCTGTTTTTAAATTACTTTCACGTTCCTACCTCCCACATATCCATTTCCCTTTTGCTTTTATTCTCTCACTCCTCCCCCCACTTCCCTCGGCGCTCTATCCCCGCATCACTACTCACTCAAACATCATTAAGAGGCACTGTCCATGAAGTGTGAAATTGGAGGCTCCCGGACACAAGAGGAAGAGTGATGGTTTTTTTAATTTGTACTGTACGGTACAGCACAGGTCCCTGGGAGATAAGAGGATGACGTTTACTACGCATTAATTTCCCGCAGAGCTAATTCATTTGATGTGTTGGCAACAGAAAAAAGGCATCCTAAATTAATGTATATATAGGTGCCTTCATCAACCAAATATAACCAATAATTGTTTCTTGTCGATTTCTGTGAAGATACATGAGGGGACTACATGAACTGGAAATGAAATAGGGAATTATTAACAATACAATGATAAAAGTGCCTATGTGATATGAACTCTCAATTTAACACTGATAGTGTATATTATTCCATTTTGCAATTCACACTTTACAGTTTAAGTTGCTGTAGTTAATTTTATAAGGTGATATTTTTTTAACACATACACACTTTTTTGTGTCATGTTCTTCTCTCAACTCTTGCCTGCAGAGTGAAAAATCAACACCTGAAGTGTTATTATATTCGTTCGTCTTGTGTTAAGCATACACCAATAGTCCAGATTGTCACCGATTTAATTTTTTTCCATATTATGCAATACTATACACACTGAATGAATTGAATTTGCAGGGATAGTGAACGTTGTTGAAAGTAGGTGTTGTTACAACCCTATGATGTCTTAATTGACCAAAATAAGAATTGTGTTCACTGCCCCCTTTAGGGATACTCTGAAGAGAGACTACTTCCGCCTGCCAGCCCAGGCCATGGTGTCCGTTAAGTGCTCCCCGTACCACATAGGGGACAAGTGTGTCATCATGGGGGACGCCGCCCATGCTGTGGTGCCCTTCTATGGCCAGGGCATGAATGCGGTGAGTCCAGGGAGACGGTGAGGGAGAGGGAGAGATGAGGGTGTAAGGAGGGGGGAGGGGAATGAGAGATAGTGAGAGACAGAAGGAAAGATGCCAAAAGAGAGGAGGATAGAGGGGGCATAAGGAGCGAGGGGGGAATGGAAGAGGGGTAGAGGGAGAGAGAGAAAGATCTGTAAAGGAGAGGGAGAGAGAGGGAGAGAAAAGAAGAAAGGGAGATGGAGAGAGATAGGGGTGAGACCAAATGGA